>CAKNYM010053165.1:183424-311699 GCA_932195095.1 Andricus curvator | reverse complement strand
TCAAATGTGTAAATTAATTTTTTATGATAAATCATCAGTTTACAATCGAAGAAATTAATTTTCAGATCACAAAGTAGACTTTTAGAGTAAAAGGTAAATTAATTCTTTGATTTTACTCTTTACAAATGAATTATTGATTTTAAATTCAAAAGAAGGAAGACTTTTTTCACAAATGTCAATTCTGAATAATTCATGATATTTTTTGTACTTTAAAATTATTAAACAATAATTATAATAATAATATTATAATAATTATGTTGTAAAAAATTGATTTGCATATTTTATCATTTCAAATAAGCGCGCGATCAACATGCAGTGAGGCTGCTGGTGCGACGCATGCGCATTAAGACTTTAAAGAAATTCGTTTCTCTAGAATCAAATTGGTTATCTATTTTTATATTTTATGTTAAAATTATAAAACAAAGGAAATTTTGTTTTTGCAACGACCCTACATCACTTCTAATAATATATATTTGTACTTTTAAAAAGTGTCATGTCGAAAAGTTTCTTGCATATGAATAAGCCTTTATGTTTACAAGCTTGTTACATAACCTGCAAATTACATCTATCAAGTCATTATATCTATTTTAATCACGGTAATATTTTGTACCTTCATTGTCTTCATGAAATTATGTCCTTCAGAGTTTGATTACATGTGTGCTTTCAGGTAAAAATTTTATTATTAATTAAACAAAATTTCGAAGTAGGCAAAGCGAAAAATAGGTTCTTTAGAAATAGGCTCATTTACAATTGAGATCCTTTAGAACCCCAACTGAGGTATCATTTAGAGCTCATTTATCGTTTTGGGTTCCTTTTCAGCAAGTGGGGTTCATTTTTGTTGCAGCTCCTTTGGAACCAAAAATGGGTTCTAATGGAAACCCCAGTTTTTTCTGTGTACAATAGAAAAAACTGACTTAAAATTGTAGATATATTATATAATATATCTATGATTTTGAGTAATTTCTGTGCGGCTTGTGCAGCTGTGCTCGTCAAAATTTAGACGCGCACAGATGGAACCCTTCTAATTGCGGACTTATAACATAAAGGCCAAACAGGGTTCACACAGTAGATGAAAAAAATAATAGCTAGAAAGTAAGAAATAAGAATTTAATATATACATTTAATCGTACAGGAAATTGATTGGGTTTTCTAGAAAGATATTTAAACTCTATTATTATTTTTTCACTCATAAGTGAACGATGGAAAGGTAAATTAAAATAAAATCAAATAATGTGAGAAATGAGGTTTTCTACTCGTTTGTACAGTACAGATATTGAAGATGTTGCTCTGATTATACACGGAGAGACTTTTGATATCAATATTTGGTTCATTCTGCATCAATAATTAAAATAAAATGTAAGATTTTAGGGATAATCGGGGTACAGTTATAAAGATTTCTACCATAATAAGAGATGATGGTATTTCTGTACACTGTTAAAAATGTTTGGAATTCTCCAACACTTCTACAATACAAGTATTGTAAGCGTCGTAAATCGTGAAGTCACCGTCGAGAATTCCAATACATGTATTGTAGCGTTTATAACTCGAAAATTGTGCGCATGCGCCTCATCCGACCCATGTATCGCTGCATGATCCGTTGCATTTGAAAACTACAACATTATGTATTGTAGCGTTACCCTACATTTTGGAAATAAACTTCCAATACATTTAGTGGAAGTTTTATGCGGAAATTTTTAACAGTGTATGTATTATTATAAACTTGAGCGAGCAAAAATTAGTATTTACTTTTTGAAAAAGTCTTATTTACTGTTTGAAAAGTGTGAATGTGAAAAAGTGATAATGGTCAATAACAAGTTTTCTAAAAAATATCGTCAATAGTAAATATTTTAAGTAATATAAGTTATAAGAAATGTAGGAAATTCTAGTTTTCTTAAATAAGAATATGTATTGAAATGAGAGCCGCTAGTAATATCTGCAACAAGGATTTGCGAGAATTCTAACAGACTGTACTAAAAACGCCCGAACGTTTCCGAGCTGTTCCGTGTATAGCCGAGTACGCGACGACCAGCCAGCAGACCGACTGTGACCTGCGATTTCCCGCCAAAAGTTGCAATTATACGTGTTTGTAGTACAAACATATTTGTAACTAGTGCAGTATGTATTGAAGCTTAAACAAATTTTAATTCGGAAATTATTAATTGAAAGTCTCAGTAATTTACACATATAAAATAGAAGCTTTTTACACTTTTCAGTTGAAAATGTTCAATTAGGTGCAATTAAACTACAAAACCTAATTTTTTACACTTTTATAAATTGAACAGTTCAAAGATTTCTGGTTAAGAAATATAAATCCACGCCCCTCTTCCAACTCAATAAGAACGTTCAAAACAAAATAAGTGCCTCTTCCTATTTAGAAAAACTTGAAAACATAAATTTCCTCCCTTCCTACTCAATAAAAATATATTTCTTAAATTAGCCTCTTCCGAGTCCGAAAAAAATATAAAAATCTTTCTTAAAACACAATAAAAATGTGAAAAAGAAGAAAAAGGCCTCTTCCAATTAAAAAAAATTGTATCCCTTCCAACTCAATAAAAACCTTAAAAATATAAAATCTATTCCCAATTTAACAAAAATTAAAAACTAAAATTTCCTCATTTCAAGCTTGATGAAAATGTTAAAAATACAATACTTCCCATTCTTCCAGTGAATAAAAATTTAAAACCAAAAACAGGTACTCTTGAGAAAAAAAAAAAAATACCCAAATTTCGTTATTTATTTTAATTTTGGTCCTTTCCAATTGATAATTTTCAGTTGTTATTTAACGTTACAATAAAAATTGTAACGTTAAAAGTTTACATTTTTACCATTCAAGGCTACCTATTTCAAACAATTCAGTTTCAAATTGTTTAGTTTTTAATATTTGATTTATAATTGCTCATTTTGAAATTTTTGTAATTAAAAAATGTCTAACTGAATGGATTATAAATTGGATATTTTAGACTGAAATAATATTTGAATAGGATTTTAAATTGAATAAAAGCGTGTAATTATGAAAATATTAATTTTAAGTTATTTTCGCATTGAAAGTAATTTATAAAGTTTCAATTAGACATTTTAATTTGCTTAATTATTGAAGCTTTCGTATTGAAAAAGTTGAATTTTCAACGTTAAAATTTGTAAATTGTTTAATTTACAAACGATTTAGAATCGTATTGTAAAATAATTATTGTACAATTTTTAACATTCGAACTACAGTTCAATTTTGAAAATCATTAATCAATTTATATTTACAGTTGATCAACTTAAAACGTTTGTATAAACAATTTTAAATTTCAAACGCTTCTAATTTTGTATTCTTAAAGTCTTCGAAGCTGAATTTTTAAATTATTTCAATAAAAAATTTACGTTCAAAAATGAAGACAAAAAATTGAAAAATTGTAAAGTAAAAAATTTTAGAATTTTGCGTTGTAAACTGAATCGTGTAAGAATTGAAACAGTTAAAAACTGAACTCAAACATTTAAAAAAAATGTTGAAATCGATTCATTTTTAATTGAATTATATCATGTGATATTATATTTGTGATATCCCAAGTGATTTCATAGATTTTTCTTCTAAGAATTTGTAAAATTCCCTGTGAACAAATAAATTCACTGTCATTTCTCGGTTTTCCCGGTCTCAAAAAATTCCTGGTCATTTCCCGGTTTTCGGTCCAGCGGCCACCCCGTAAAGGTGTTCGCACAAGAAAATCCGTTGCAGTGGGCTGGTAAAGTCCGTGGCAGCACTTACTGAAGTGCGTTGCGAACTAGTTTAAGTAGCGAGGTACTTGCGTGCGTCACCGCTCGGAAGGCAGCAGCACGACAGGTTGCACGCGATTGGTTGGCGTTATGAGTTTGTGCGCGGACGGCACGTCCGTGAGACGTCTCCAGCGCACTGCAAAGGATTTGCTTGTGCGAACACCTTAAGGGATCGTCCATATATTACGTAAGGCGTTTTTTTTTGTTTATATCGTTGTGTCCTTTTCAACTTCAAAGCAATTTTATTCTCGTCTTCATTTAAACAAAAGAAAAAGGCCTTACGTAATATATGGACGATCCCTAAGGCGTAAGTGATAAGTTCACAAAGCTTCAGATGTAGATTATTGGGGAGATAAAATCCAGTAAATGGTAGTGTTATTTGAAGAAAAATGTTGTTATAGGATTATCTCCCTCGGAACTTAGATACGGGAAAAGTATTTTATTGAAAATATTAATATGTTTTTCGTTAAAAGTTGGATTTTTTTAGTAGTAATTATAATTTTCCTAAAAGCTTGCATCATTAAGAAATTTAATTAATTAATTGTTGTATACTTATTATAGTGGTATAGAAAACATCCTTATTTGTTCTTATAAAATGGCTCGATCCCCTAAAAATTGTTCCTTTTCGTGTCAAAATGTCCCCTGAATATTGACAGAGTTAAAAAATATAGATATAGGTATCTGTTAATCCCATTATTTGCAAAAAATTGCTTATGTTATTTTAGTTTCCGCTATTAATGGATTGTTCTACTTTAGAATACAAAAGGATAACATGCATACGTACCGAAATAAAATAATCCATTAATTTACGTCCTTATAACTCTACTTTTAATTTCGTGTTTCAAATTTTAAAATAATTCTGAAGCAATCTTTCAATTCAGTTCTTAAGTTTCTGAAACCAAATTTTTCATGCAAACGTTCGTCGCGTTAATAGTTTATTTTTCCTTTGATGGTGATATTTCCTATTGAATAAATTACTGTCTATGTATATATATGCATATAAATGATAAATATAAATATTTGATAAAGTCCGGGGCACCTGAAATTTTTGACCCAGCACTATTAGTTTCTCACAAGTAGCGATACGTTTCACTGGTTAGTATATAAGGGCAGAAAGAATCATAAGTCTCAGCGTGATGCGTGCTATTTATAGATATAAGATAGGTTTATGTATGCGTATAGGTATTAATATAGGATTCGTAAACAAACCTCACTGTAGCCAGCGAGCGACGTACAAGCATACACAAATTGTAGCCCATGTAATAGTGTGCGTTCAGACACTTCCGCCCGTCTCTCTTTTTGCCATGCGCCAGCGTGAAACACAAGATCACGTGACCCCCATTTTTCGTATAGTGGTTTAGAAAGATTGTAAAGCGTTTGTTTCGCTGCTCTCAAAGCACTATAACAATTTTCGCTATTCGAATCCATTACAAAATTTAATACAGAGACTTAGAAATACTGTAATTTTGTGTGTGTAAGAGTCTAATATTCTTACGATTTATTCCAATCAGAAATATTAGTCTGCATTTTCAGTCACTATTCGACTTTTTCTAACCGTACCTCGATTATCCCTAAATTCGTCTATTTTATTTCAATTATGAATATGCGATAAAAGAAATATTAATACCAAAAGTCTCTCCGTGTACAAAAGGGGGTTACTGGGATGTTTGTGGCGACAAAGGCTTTTGAGCCGTATTCATAGTCGTCAAGATCGTCTCGAGTTCGGTCTCAAGATCGTGTCTCGATTCATAGTCACGCCTCGATATGGCCGTCAATTCGCGCCTCAAATCTCAGCTTCAATAAGGCGGTCATGATTCATAGTCCATGCTTAAGAGCGTCTTGGCGATTTATGTATTCACAGTCCTAACAAGACGATCTTATACAGTAAACAAGCATGGCTTGTTCCAAGTCGAGTCCGGAGTTGACTTGAGAGAGTCTTGTGCGCCGAAAAAATGGATTTAATTGGGGATAATATTATTGATATTGAAGAAAACGATAATGAGGTGATAATTCGTGTACCTAAAAGGTATGTGCGTGATTTTCAAAACCCGTTTGAGTACTGTAACGAGAGCAACTTCAAGAAGAGGTATCGATTTGATAAGAACAGTGTAATGTATGGAATTTTACAACAAATTGAAGCACGCTTAACTAAAGTAAACAGACGAGGTTTACCGATCCAACCTGTTTTCCAATTGCTGGTCTGCTTACGATTTTATGCAACAGCTAGTTATCAGGTAAGCTACAAATAATCTTATGGGGCTTGAACCAAACCTAACCTATATCATATAGAGAAGCAAAACATTTTTTTGAACTGATGAAACTCCCGCGCGCTCAATATTGTCATCGATTGTAGAATTGAGTGAGAGAAGAAGCAACACCTCACATTTTCGATCCAGAAACAAGCATTCTGATTGGCGGATATATCGGAAAGTCTCGGAGGAACGTGAAATACGGAATAAGAACATCTCAAGCATTTCCTTCGTGAAGTCCGTGCTTAGGAAGAATTTCTTAGTCAAGACGATCTTATTTTTCGACTATGAATATGCATTATCTCAAGACTGTCTTGAGTGAATAAGATGATCTTGATCAAGGCGATCTCAAGCCTGTGACCAAGCTCGGACTATGAATACGCTAGTCCGTATTCCTATTGTGATCCGATGCGCTGCGATACACCATCTGGTGGCAGAATTTGAAACCTACAAAACCAGATGGATTTTGACAGATCGCATAGTTAATCGCATACAAATATTGATTATTCAAAAATAAAAAATAGATAATGCTATAATGTTATTTAAAAAATTCTATTATGGAATTTTTACCGCGAAAAACAAAAAGCAAAGAGTTTTGCTGCGTGTTTCGCTATTCGTATACAGCGCGAAAGTATGAAACGCTGCGATTTTTTCGTTTTCCTAAAGTCGGTGTATCAGTTGTGACAATTAAAAATACGTTTGGAGAGCCCGGAAAGATTGATCAGCGCATGGCTTGGGAAAATGCATTGAGAATGGAAAAAAACCTACAACTGACACCATGGTAGTTTGTTCCTTGCACTTTCAGAGCGAAGATTTTTACTGGTCTGGCTCAAGTAAGTATTCGTTAATCTGCCAGCTGAAATAAATTAAAGTATTTATCAATGATAACATTGTAAATTATGAATGAAAAACATAACAATTATATTCCATTTTTATAATTATTCTTCAAGAACCTTAACCTCAAAAGAGCAACATCTTATTTTTAATTGATGGTGACCGATTTCATTTTAAATCATGCAGAGAGGTCCAAGTTAGGGTGTCATAATAAATTTAACTTTAAAAATATAATTCTTCAATGGAAATAAAGAGATACTTATACTTAGAAAAGTTTAAGATTCAAGAGTTTCACTCTGGGTGCTTTAATTTGCAGCTCAATTTTTATTACTTCAAATGGAAAAATTTTTAGCTTTAGAGTTCGAATTTTTTAATTTCATTGACAGGGAAAAATGTTTGCGAACCTGGCAAAAACCGGGAATTTTTTTTCTTTGTTTAAAACGGCCACCCTGTACTATAATGCAAAACACAAATTAATTTATTGTGGATGGATTTCTCTGCATATCCAATTTTATTATTGATTAGCGACTTTCAATATAAAACATAATCGTTCGTGGTATAAAAACAATGAGAAAGAAATTAAAATTAGTTTATAAAACTAAACAAATTATTGCTTCAAATTGCAAAAAGATAAATGAAGAAATAATATTTTTAAACCTACAACTCTAATTAATTTTAAACAAAATTTGTCAATATTGTCAGTGAAAATTGCCATAAAAAAGCCGTAAAGAATTTTTTTCCGTCGAAAGTAGAATAAAAAAAATTATCCATACATGTGCTCAAACAAAGCTGTTTGTATTGCAGTTATACAATAAGTTTTTAATGGCATCCGTCTGTTCATCTGAAACAGAAACTGAATACTCCTCTTTAAATTCTCTATTGGCTCACGAGTTCCAGATTATTTTTTGTGAGTGTCAGGATTAATTTTGTCATGTAAAAAGGATTGAAAATAAAAGTATATATTTTCTCAAACTTTAAACAATACTTTCAAAGTGTCTGCGAACTCATGATTGTATACCATTATACCAATAAGCCATTTCCCTTTCAGGGTAGGCGTGACACTACCCGATTCGGGTAGTGTTTCTAGGTGGATAGTTTCTTGTAGTAAATAACTACAAGTGTGGGCTCACCACACCCACGATGTGCCAAAAGCACTCAGTTTTCTCGAATGGTGACCCATCCAAGTACTAACCGCGCCCAACGCTGCTTAACTTCAGTGATCTGACGAGAACTGGTTTTTTCAGCGTGGTATGGCTGTTGGCGATTGATGATTGATTTTATATAAATAAATAATACAAAATTTATCCTCAATATTGGAAAAACAACTTGTTTTACACACGTCAAGAAAGTATTTGCTTATAATTTGTATTTACTATCTAATTAAAATTATGTTCCGAATTACAAAAAAGGTAAAACAAAAGAAATGATTCACAAGTAGACAAATATTTGCTGTACTTACATGTTGAAGAACAATAATGTTGCAACCACGTGTTTACATTTCTCGCTGGATTCAGCTTTGCACGTGCAAAGAATTTTTTGCACAACACCATTTGATGATTTCCCCTTTATTTCATGGCGATCACTTTTGAAATTCGATGTTTGTAAACAATATGCAATTATTGACACCGAACTATCATCGCCTTCTTCTTTTCCAAAAAAAAAGGTGTCCCGCCCCTAAAATCTGTTCACCTTCAACGAAGTTTCTACACGGATGTGTCGACTTCGTAAATGCGCAAATTTCACCAATAGTGAACTTCATTTTTGAAATACTTGTAATAATTTGTAATGATTTTCGCACGTTACCCAGGGATTCTATTCAAAATCACCAGTAATAGCGGCCATATTGAAATTATGTCGACGGTGGCGCACCCAAGAATTCCGATCCCAATAGGATTTTTTGTGAGGAATGCGAATCTGAAACATTTAAATCTATATCTCAAAAATGAGTATTTGTTATTTATTAAGGAATAAGTCCCAAATTCTAAAATTATGACTGACCTAATGTTTCTAAAACCAGGAATGTATTAGAAAAATTTGAATTTCAAAATGGGAGAAAAATTACAATTTTCGTACATTAAGTTATAAACCTATACGGCTCTAACAATAATTTTTTTCTTTATATTTTACAAAATACATGAATTTTCCACTAAAACGGGTTATTTTTAACCAAAAAGAAGAATGTTCAACCAAAAAGAAAATTGGTTAATTTTCAGTTCGGAATTAATGTGTAACCAAAAAAATAACAAGTTTCAACAAAACAGATAAACGAAAAAGATGAATTTTCAATCTAGAATGATGAATCATCAAACAAAAAAAATTAATTCATTACAATGGACCTCAATTTTCATCCAAGAAGTTGAATTTTCATCCAGAAAAGATGCATTGTTAACGAAAAAATTAATAGTTGATATTTTTAGTTGACAAATACTTTTATTTTAAATTGAAAAGAGTTTCGCTAAACGAAAAAATACGAAATTTCAACCAGATAGTTCAATTTTCAACTAACAAAGATCAAGTTTTATCCAGAAATGGAATAGTTAAATTCTCAGTTGAAAGAGTTAAAGTGTAACAAAAAAAAAGAATTTTGAAACTCAATCGTTATATTCCTAAAAAAAAAATTGAATTTCAAATGCAAAATGATGAATCATGAACCAAAAAAATTCATTTTTAACAAAAGAGTTGAATTTTTATCCAAGTACTTCAATTTTCAATCAAAAATCAAATAATTCAACTTCATAGTATAAAATTGATTTGTAATAAAAAAATTGCAACTAAAATGAAAAGTTTCCAACAAAAGGTGACATTCTAAACATAAATTTTCAACCAAAACTGGAAAAGTTGAAGTGGTTAACATAACCTCAAGTATTTTTATGACAAGCGGAAATTCACAACTATATTGAATATTAGAACCACATTCACAACTCATGATTAGTGATGGGCGCTGCTCGGTATTTCACAGTCATGACCAAATCCTGACCGGTCGTAACGGTAAATGTTGGTAAAACGCGGTCAGACCCAAATATTTCCACCAGAAAAGGTTTTTTTTTATAGAGAAAAGTGGTTGAGTTGTTGGGACATACCCTATGCTCAACTTGTACAAAAAGTTTTTCGGTTTGTCATGGTTCCCATTTTCAATTATAATAATTGCCTTATTGAATTTCGTCACATATTCTTTGAAATGCTATTCAAAATAACTTCGTCAATTTGTGAAGTGTTATTTTCAAATTCCCCTCAAAACTCGCGCGAAACTGTCTAAAGTGTCTTCTGCTATGCTCAGCTTTTTTGCATTTTTATAACTTTGAAAATGACTGGAACATTTAGAACCAAAAAACTTTTTGTACAAGTTTAGCATAGGGTATGTCCTAACAACTAAACCACTTTTTTCTATAAAAAAAACTGTCCTAAAGGAGATATTTGGGTCTGACAGCGTTTTACCAACTTTTACCGTCATGACCAGACATTACTGGTCAGGTCAGGTGTTTCCTCAGTCAGGCCGAGCAGTGCCTACCTCTATTCATGATGTACCAACATACGATTGTGTACTTGAAGAAAAATTTAATCATCTGTTTCTTGTTGCAGAATTAGGTTCACAATTCGAATGTTTGCCTAATGGCGCCCCAATTCCTGGTGTTCCTCGTTACGGATCTTCTGCTTCTTCTCCTGACAGACATTCTCCTGGAAGGTCTCTTGCTCCTACCAGTCCTCGTTTTTCTGCCCAGTCTCCTCCATGTGCCCAGCCTCCTGTTCGTGAAAGGTCCAGGTCTCCTCGTGCCAGGGATCCTTCTTCTCTCATACTTGGATTCACACCTGAAGAACTTAGCTCCGTTCGACTTTTTGCCCACAAGAATCCGACTCGGATATTTGAACTTCGAAGATACAATTTTCCTCCTGATAAACCAATTCGATTGAGAACGAGAGAAGATGTTCTTATTCCCATGCCAACCGAAGAGCAAATTGTATTATCAACCCCCAATGGAGACATCTTTGCAATAATCGATAAATCTAACGACCAAAAGTTTTTTCGTGCAATATATGCACATGTTACTTCACGGGGAAAACGGGCGAAAATTAACATGAACAGCGGCGCTTTTAAAGTATTGACCCCAGAAGAAAATGTGGAATGTCCAGCAGGTCCCAAAAACCCAATAGCAATGCGTTTTAAAGTATTTCGTGAGTAAATCAAGATTCTTCACACCTTACATTCAATTCAACAGATCTTTTCAGGGTAGCCGCTGGACTGTGAAATAACAGTGAATTTCTTCTTGACCGGGATTTTACAAATTGTTTAGTTTCCCTTTTGTAATTTAATGCATTTTGGAAGACTTGAACAATGAAAAATTAAAAGCGTTTGAAATATTTTAATTAAAACAAAAATGAACTTTCTGATGTGTAGCAATATTTGACTGTTCATTTCAAATGAGCAATTTTAAATTATATATTGAAAAGTAAACAATTTAAAACTTTTGAAGTTTGATGTATATATAAGATTTAAAAAATTATTAATTGAAACGATTTCAAATAAAATTTATATAATATTACACATATGCAAAGTGAATGATTTATTCTACAACTTGGAGCAATGAGAATGATCGCGTAGCATGGATTTCTATTTTTACTTTCTCAATAATGAGAGTTTAATGTAATCATCTAGGTTTTAATGGATCTTCAGGTTTTAGCACTCACAGAGTCCGAAAATCATAAAATTTTGTCGGTGTCTGTCTGTCTGTATAGTGTATGTCTGTATGTTTATGGTCACGCTGATTTTTGAAGGATTCATCCAATCAAGTCAGCTCTTGAAAAAAGTTATACGCTTTCCTACATTTCAAAAATGTTCAAGAAATAGAAAAAAAAAACTGTTTTTCTGATGTGTTCAGAAATTTTCAATCCAAATTGTTACTATGTATCAAATATATTTCGAAACTATCCGGGATATTACTAAAACGCAGTGAAATGGTTTTTAATATCTTTTTCCAACTAACTATTGATTTTTGTAGAGTTAACTTAGAACCGAACTTCAATCGAACGGAACCAATGCCTATAGTTTGCTGTTTCTGTTTAGTAATTAGAAGAAAATTATATTTTTTATTTTTATTAACAACTTTGTTAAAAACTAATCTTTTTTGGTTAAAACTTCATCTGTTTTCTTAGAAATTCGTCTCTTTTGCTTGGAAATTCATTAATTTGGTTGGTTATATTTTTTCCTCGAAAGTTTAATAACTTGGTAGAAAATTGACTATTTGGTAGAAATTTGAATTAATTGGTTGTCTGTTTTAGTAGAAAATTAATGCTTTTGGTTGAAACTCTAACTATCTTGTTGAAAGCTCATGTATTTTGTTGAAAATTTGACTTTTTGTAGAAACTCAACCTTTCTGGCTGACAATGCAACTGTTTGGGTGCATAATAATCTTTTTCAATTAAGGATTGAATTATTTTGTTGAAAATTCGGCGTTATTTCTTAAATTCGACTGTTTTTTCATTTTAAATCAGAATATTTTTTGGTTGAAATATCAACCAATTCATTTTTTCAACAATAAGAATGACATTTTTTATCCTTATTTTGTTAAACATTCGTCCTTTTTGGTTCAACTCAACTGCTTTTGATTTATGATGGGAATCTTTTCTTTCTTAAAATATCAATTATTACATTTTTAAACAGAATCGCGAGACGATAGCACGTCAGGCTTCCATGCAGGAAGACTGGGGTTCGATCCCTGCGCCGGTACCGGTGGAAATTTTTGTATGTACACCTACCGGGGCTTTGGTGATTCGAAACCCACCTTAAACTGTAGGTCCCTTCATAAGAAGCTGGTCACTTACCAAGGTAAAGGCCCCATGCCGAGGGGACTAGCCCTGGGGGTCACTTTTCGATTTTGAGAAGACTCGAAAATGAGTCAGCGACCTCCTTGCGCTTGAGGCCTCTACGGAGGACTCACGCTCGATAGTCGCTGTTCGATTTCGAGTAATGAACATACATACACACACACACCCTTACGGAACACACCAGGAGAGTGCTTCGAATCTGTGCATCTAACTGATGACCTCAGAGAGATCGCTCCGTCCACCCTAGCCTGGCCGTATTCTCCTTCTGCGGCTCTTTACTCTTTTTCCGTTATTTGTAAAGTTTTTTTCATTATTCCTAATTTCCTTTTGCTTTTTTTCATTGTTGCTATTGTGTTGTTTAATTATATTGTAAGGAGTGTGAGTATACACACTAGCGCCTCAAACAGCTTAGCGTCTAGCGAGTGTGTGTATGCGTATGTCGACACCGTGCGCCTCATACAGATAAGTGTCTTCGCTGTCACATTATAATTCTAATATTAATATTCTCTAAACCCGTCTGTACAATTGATGGGCAAGTTAGGTGCCAATTGTACATTGTCTGCAGAGACATCTGTCGGTTGCAGAAGGTACTGTATGGATAGTAGAGTGTATCGAAAATCCAATTCTTCATGTTTTGGATGATGGGGGGTGCGGAAAAGTTTTGAAACCATGCCACATGAAAGTACAAAATTTTCAGTCTGATCGGATAATATTTACTATCCCCGCAGCGCCCTTGAAACCAGGTAGAAAACTGGTGGAAAATGTGCAATTTTAGTGAATTGTAGTAAATACGGCATATACCTAGGTAAGCGCCGCAACGAGTTAGGGACTAAGAAATAGTGCGGTGGAGGTGGGGTGGGGGGTTAGGGACCCCCCATACAACACCTGCGCCGCTGCCTTCCCACTTGCCGACTCCCCCCCCCCCCTTCCGCTACTGCGCATCGCCCACCGGCCGTCCCGTTCCTACACTAGCTTCGTTGCTTTGGCTGGCGCGTGCATCTCATCTCGACTCGTTTTGAGTTGTTCCTACTTGTCTCGCTTCGTCGTTGATTCTCAACACACAAGTCTATTTCTTCTAGACTTGGTTAAAGGTTTTCCTTAGTCTGTGGCTCCTGGCCAGCATAATTTCACCCACACGATCTTCCTTTACCTGCCCTATACTTGGCACTTTCACGGAGTTTGCCGGAGAGTCAACTGCCGACGTTGAAGGAGCTCCGTCTGGCCTGTTTTGACGAAAAGTTCAATAACACGCATGTGAAAGAACTTTCTCCTAAAGCCCCTTTCCTGGACGTAGTTAAGGTTGTGGCGATTTAGGTTTTGACCCTGTATGAAAAGGCATCAATATCTGCTGCCGGCCAAAAAACAATCACTGATAGAATTCTTTCTTTTCATAAAGAACACCAGAACCTCCTTAAGTCATACCAGAATAAGTCTCGGAGAGACGGTAGCGGTTTAAAAGGGGCCGTTAAAAAATGTGTTGAAAAGTCTACTGTACTTTTCGACGTGGCTTTTTGTGAATGCCCTATCGACCCACGTAATCCGGAGGGAAGTATCTGCCACTGTCCTGATAAGTCAAAGAAAGTTCCGGCAATTGAGAACTTTTTTTCTCTTAGACCAAAGGACCTCGCGACAGATGGTTATAGGCCAAGTCGATAAGAAAGTAACTGCAGTCCTGAGAAAAAGGGAGTCTAGAAAGTCCGCGGTGCTGCAACCAAAATCGGCGTAGGAGAAGTCTGGGTAGGAAGAGTTAGAATATGGTTACTCGCGTATGCCTAAGACATAGTGTTGCTGGGAAGAAGTGAGGAGGCCTTAAAGGAGATGATAAAGAGATTGAGAAGATACCTGGATCAGAATAGGTTAGAGCTGAATGCGGAAATGTCCAAGGTTATGGTGTTCAAAAAAGGAGGTGGAAGGGACAAGGTAGGACAGTTGACGTGGAAGGGAAAGGAGGTGCAGGGGGTGAAATAGTTTTTGTACCTGGGCTTCGTTTTTCGGAGAAATGGGGGAGTGGATGGTCACATAAAAGCGAGAGTGGAGAGGGCAAATATGGTGATGAGGCAGGTGTGGGAATTGGGAAAGAAGTTATTCGCAGATGATTTTAGAAGGACACACAGGAGGGGTATGTAAAGTGGACACGGGGGTTGGCAAGGAACAAGCCTATTTATATTGCCAGGAGGGTGACGGGTAAAACGAGTCTAGAAATTCTAACAGGAAGTCAGGCGTATAAATGTGAGGAAAAATTGACGATAACTGGATACGTCTAAATTTATTTGCTATTTCAACCAAAAAAATGAGAAAGAAAAAAAGATTTGAATTCAATCAAAGGCGATAAATTTTCAAGCTAGTAGTTTAATATTCAGCTAGTGAAGATAAATTTTCAATTAAAATTAGAATAGTCAAATTCTAAAATGAAAACTTAATTTTTGATGAAAAGAATCAATTTTCAATTAAAATGATGGTTTTTCAGCCAAAAGATGACTTCTCCACCACAAAAATTTATTTTATGTACAGGTGAAGTCTCAGTCCCAAGGTGCTTTGACTTTGAATGGATAACATATCCCCATGTTTTGTATGACAAGCAGAATTGGATAACAACGTGGTAAACAGTTGAAAACTATGTTGAAAACTACACTAACAGTTACAGAAAGATTCACAACTATTTATATACGTACCAACATACGGTTGTGTACTTAAATAAAAACTTAATACTCTGTTTCTTGTTGCAGAATTAAGTTCACAATTCGAGTGTTCGCCTCGTAGCGACCCTGTTTCTGGTAGTCATCGTTGCGGAACTTCTGCTTCTTCTGACAGATATTCTCCTCGAAGGTCTCTTTCTCCTGCCAGACCACATTCTTCTGTCAGGTCTCCACCACCTGCCGAGCCTCCTCTTCGCACCAGGTCTAGGTCTCCTCGTGCCAGGGATCCTTCTTCTCTCATACTTGGATTTCCACCTGAAGAACTTAGATTCATTCGACTCATTACTTACAGGAATCCGACTGAGATATTTGAGCTTCGAAAATACGCTTTCCCGCTGGATAAACTAATTCGATTAAAAATTAAAAATAATATCCTCATTGACATTCCAACAGGAGAACAAGTAGTCTTATCAACGTCCAATGGTGACGTCTATGCAACATTGGAAAAAGTATCAAAAACACTCACAGTCTTTCGTGGGATATATTTACACAATAGTTGTAAGGGAACACGGGTAAAAATTAATATGAACAGCGCCGCTGTTAAAGAATTGACCCGAGAAGAAATTGCGAACTGCCCAGTAGGCACCCAAAACCCAATCGCAACGCGTTTTAGAGTATTTCGTGCGTGAACAACATTTTTCATAAAGATACTCATAAAAAACGTTTTGATTTAATTAATTAAATGTAAACTGATTCACGATTTTTTAAATTGAACTGCGATTCGTGAATAAAAAACAGCTTTCTTATATTTAGAAATATTTGACAGTTTATTAAAAATACCCAAAATTTTAAAAATATAAAGTATTAACTCGTTCAAATTTTAGAGTGCTGAATTTAAATGTTGAACTTTACTATTTTAATTGTTGCATTTACAAAATTTTTAACTTTCTAAGTGAAAGTTGTGAAGTTTGATGTATAAATGTAAATTTAGTGATTATTAATTTAGAACGACTCAAAATCTTTGAACTGTTCAATTTGTAAAAGTTTATGTTCAAAAATTTTACATTTTAACGGTTCAGTTTTTATTACTTAAACGGAAAAAATTTAGTTTTGAGAGTTCGAATTTATTAATTTCAATGACCTTGAAAAGCTTCTGCTATCTGGAAATTTTGTCCTTGATTGAAACGGCTTCTAGGGTCTCGTTCTGGTTGGCCAGGAAAGTCCGAAATATATTATGTTTGACTCGAGTTGGCCAAGAAAGCCCTAAAATTCAATTAATTTTCCAGAAAGCTCATATCGTTGTTTTTGAGGATAGGTTTGCCACGTGCCATGAGGTTTCCCAAGATTGAATCATTTATGTTCAACAAAGTATATTCTGATTTTGTGCATATTTTTCTTATATTCCTATTTTGTGCAAAATTTTATTGTGATGCAATTTTGGACATATTTTTATGCTGAGATGATTTTTGTGCATTCTTTTTCTATGACATGATTTTCGGGAATTTTTCGATCGTTTCCCCCTTGCCCAACTAGTCCCCATAGTCACTTTTATTCTAATTTTCTAAGAAGTTTCTTAGAACGCGATAGGTGTTTCATAAACCCGCTTCCGGAGCTGCTGCCAGTACCCTACGGACACCTAGATGTTCAAGATATTTACTGCATCTTGCGTGCATATTGCCTGTAGCTGAAATCACAATGACTCTTCCACCTATTTGATCACGCATCACGATGTCGGGTCGATTGGCTCAGATATAATTATCCGTCTGGATAGTAACATCCAAATATAAGATTTAATCTTCGTTTTCTGACATGGGTACTGGAATGTAGCTCTAGAAAGGCATCCATTCTATAGAAAGTCCTAGGTTTAGAGCAAGTTGTTGATTTTTAATGTCCACCAGATAATTTGGTCAGTGCGTATATTCTCTCGGAGCCATTACACGACAACCATCAATAATGCGCTCAATGCATTCGTTGTTCTTTCGAAAAAACTCTCGTCACCGGTCAACCACGTTTTAATGTAACACGTGCTAGCGATAATGTCCGGGGCTGCCAATCCTCTTCGGAATTGAAATGACGAATCCTTCCATTTCTGGAAAGAGAGCGCCCTTTTTCAGCCAAATATTGGATGCCTTACTATCCACATCATATTGATTTTACGTTTTGGGGTGATCGCCGTGGATGGCTTTTTGTATCCACTTTGTTTCTCATTCCTTTACTGTTTTTGCCCTGATATTCAGGGCCTCCTCTGAGGAAAAATTCGAGGATGTGTGATTAAGAGAAGCTTCATAATGGGTTTTTTAAAGTGCAAAATTTTTCTTGCTTTTAAGATATTTCCGGTTGACATCTACAACGAACCTTGCCCCATAACTCGTGGTAGAACTCATAGAACTGTTTTCAATCAGCCGATTGCTGTCGTACATTAGGTGCTTGGTCACTTCAACGCGGAAGATTCTGTTTAACCTCTCCTTGTCGGTGTTCTTCTATTTGATGAGCCCAAAAGAGTATGTGCGGACGAGGACAGCATAGGTGTTGACTTCCCTGATTTTGTTTGCCGAGTCAATAGAAATTTTCAGGACCGATCTGAGTCTTGTAGTAGAGGCAGTCATCAGGATTTTCTTAAATCGTATGCTGAATAACCCTGCTTTAAGAATACCCAGGTATTTATATAACACACCCTCATCCATTACATCTACGTCATTCTGGTTCTCGTTCTCTACCTCTGCGGTATGCAGGAACATTGTAACTGTTACACTCAAGTGTTAGCATGAAATTCACTTATAGCGCATTTTTGAAAAAGGAAACGTTTTATTTTCTACGGAATAATTTAATTTCATCTCAAGAATAATCAGTTATTACAAGATGATTCTATTTAACAAAAATTTATATTGTTATAAACATTTTTTTATTTTCGCCGACCAAAAATTTTCTCTGCTTGGTTAGGGAATTAAACGATTTGGTTGAAATCTTTTTTCTCACTTGACTGAAAAAACTTTCTTGCTTGAAAATTCAGCTCCTTTGTTGAAAAATCGTATGCTTGAACATACATTTAGAGTTGAACTCCTTTGTTATAAATCCATTGGTGATAAAAAGGATTGAAAGAATATTACTTTACTGTTTGAAGTATACGTGCCACATCATAAATATTTTCTAAGAAAAAGCCTTATCTAACTGATAACCATGGACCAATCTTAATTACGTAAAAATCGAGCCTGATGAGTATTTGTCAAAGAGATATTTCAATCCATATATTCTTTATGCATTGTGGTATCCACTGAGTTTCTCAATTTAGAATATTAGAATACTATAAATACATACGTATACTTTAAACTCTATTAAATAAATTTTGTGGTAATAATTGAAATTTTCCACGTCACCAAACAGTATACATACACGAAACATCAGAATATTCAATAGTTATATTGTTCTCAAAATTCTGCGTTACTCAGTTTTTCCTAAATTTGTGAAAAAATGAGGATTCTTTATTCTCTGGTCTTAACCTTGGTCGTTATTCTTCATTATATTGGCAAGTAAAAAATAAAATATTATCTGTTATTCATAGTAAGTACTAATATAAGTTTACTCATTAGATGGACTTTAGGACTTACTTATCTTATTCAGTTTTTTATGTTTTTTTTTGTCAATGAAACTTTATACCTCAAGAGTTTCAATTTTGATCGCTCTTTGTTGAATTTTCAAGTTTCGAAGGCGAAATCTAAAAGTTTTTCTTTAAAACGTGAACATTTAGGATTATCCTACATTTTTGAGAAGAAATATCTCTCAGGGAGAAAAATTAAAGAAACCGCGATTTTCAGGGTATTTAAATTAATTTTTAAAATGATCACTTTTTAAAATCCGGTCACTTTTTTCACCTAAAACATCGATTTCAAATTTGTATTCTCATTTTGAAGTAAGTTAACATACTTGTGTCCCAAATTTATAGGGCCACCTACTTTTTTTTTAATATTTTTTTTTCTACTTTAGCAAATTGCATCCAATTTTTATACCTATCTACTTTTACTCAATTTCTGACATAAAATAAATGACGATATAAGGACGACCGCCTCTCGCGTCCACCTCCATGCATGTTCGAACAGGTCCTAAAAAAAGCTCGAACTATTGTGCGGGTGTGGCGCATGCGCGAGTTTAAGTGCCGAAATTCGAATTATAATACGAATTTCGCTTATAATACGAAAACAATAATTTTAAATCGTTTATTCTAAAACAGAATTTGAGTGAAAATCATTTTCTAAAATACACTGTTAGCCGGTTTAATCGTGCTTATGCGATAATCAACAACAGAAGAAACACAACAAGTGTGTAAATATGGGAAGAGCAAAAGCGCTATCTTAAATAGATCGGAAAACAGGGAAATGATCGGAAATTTTATGAGACCGGGAAATGGCAGTGAATTTATTTTTTGACCGGGAACTTTACAAAATTTTAAGGAAGAAGAATCGGTCGAACTTTGATTTCCACCATTCTTTAAATAATTATTTAAATTGATATCTTTTGCAATTATGATATAATTCAGTTTGGAATGCGTAATTCGAAAATCATTCACTTTAAAAATGTTCCATTCTAGATTTCAATTTTCAAGCGTACATTTTAATTAAAAGAATTCTACAATTCAGTTTTAAAGACTTCAACAATAAAAATTTCAGGAGTTTGAAATAGAAGACTTTGGATAAAAAATATTTTTAACTGATCAACTGTCAATATAAATTAATTGATGATTTCAAAATTGAACTGTACTGTTAGCATTAAAAAGTGAAAGATAATTGATTTTACAAGATGATTCAGAAACAGTTCATAATTTTAGAATTTCCAGATTTTAACGTTACAAATTCAACTGTTTCAATAGGAAAGTCTTATTGGTCAAACAAATATAAACGCCCGATTGAAACTTTATAAACTATTTTCAATTTTTCAATAACTTCAAAATAATATATTCATAACTTCCTAGGAAATTAATTCTTGAGACAAAATTGAAAATAATTTTTTACTTTGAAAAGTTAATTTCAAAAGAATATTAGAAATCATTTAGAAAGATTTACAAAATTGTCAGAAATGAATGAGGAAAATGTTTAGGATTTTTTTTTTATTTGGCAGGATTTAAAAATAATGTTAGGAAAATTTTCAGAAAAAATTCGAATCATTTTAAAAGATGTTTCGAAATTTTAAAAAAATTTCAAAAATAACTTGAAATGTGAAAAAATGTAAAAAATGTAGATTTTTCACTCTGTGAAATAAAATTTTGAAGAATTTTAGAAATTTTTAAACTCTTTAAAATAAAAATAATTTATCCTTTAATTTACGAAGTGTTCAGCTCATAAGAAAATGTCACTGTTCAATTTTCAATATTTCTAGCTTTACATTGCTTAACATGATATAATTTAAAATTTATTTGAATTCAATGATGGATTCTTTAATTTAGAGCATTGAAAATGATAACGTAGATTTATGTTTCTGGAACTGAATCTGCATCTCTGAACGCTACAATTTATAAAAGTTAAAAATTTTTCATTCGGCATTCTAACTGCATTCAATTTAAAATTGTTCATTTGAAAAGTGTTACTAGCTTCCATTTTTTACGTGTAAATTATTGAGCATTTGAATAACAAATTTTTGAATTAAAAAACATTTAAACTTCAATTTTAAAAGTTTAAAATTCAAGAGTTCCACTCTGGGTGCTTTAATTTGCAGCACAATTTTTATTAGTTCAAATGGAAAAATTTTTAGCTTTGGAGTTCAAATTTTTTAATTCCATTGACAGGGAAAAATGTTTGAGAACCTGGAAAAAACCGGGAATTTTTTTTCTTTGTTTAAAACGGCCACCCTGTACTATAATGCAAAATTATGTCGACGGTGACGCACCCAAGAATTCAGATCCCAATAGGATTTTTTGTGAGAAATTCGAATCTGAAACATTCAAATCGATATCTCAAAAATTAGTATTTGTTATTCATTAAGGGATAATTCCCAAATTCTAAAATGATGACTGACATAATGTTTCTAAAACCAGGAATGTTTTAGAAAAAATTGAATTTCAAGATGGGACAAAAATTCCAATTTTCGTACATTAAGTTATAAACCTATGCGGTTCTAACAATAGTGCCTTTTTTTAACTTTTACAAAATACATGAATTTTCAACTAAAGAGAGTTATTTTAACCAAAAATATGAATTTTCAACCAAAAATAAAACAGGTTAATTTTCAGTTAACAATGAATGTCTAACCAAAAAAATAACAACTTTCAACAAAACAGTTGAACGAAAAAGATGAATTTTCAATCTAGAATGATGAATCATCAAAACAAAAAAATTAATTCTTTACAATGGGCTTCAATTTTCAACCAAGTAGTTGAATTTTCAGCCAAAAAAAGCATTGTCAACGAAAAATGTGATATTTGATATTTTTATTTGAAAAGTATTTTAATTTTGAATTGAAAACAGTTGCGCTGAACGAAAAAATACGAAATTTCAACCAGATAGTTCAATTTTCAACTAACAAGGAGTTCAATTTTGATCCAAGTACTTCAATTTTCAACCAAAAATCAAATAATTCAACTTTAAAGTATCAGATTAATTTCTAATAAAAAAGTTGCAATTAAAATAAAAATTTTACAACAAACGGTGACATTCTCACGATAAATTTTCAACCAAAACTGAAAAAGGCGAAGTGGTTAACATAACCTCAAGTATTTTTATGACAAGCGGAAGGTCACAACTATATTGAATATTACAACCACATTCACAACTCATGATATATCAACATACGATTGTGTACTTAAAGAAAAATTTATTCATCTGTTTCTTGTTGCAGAATTAGGTTCACAATTCGAATGTTTGCCTAATGGCGCCCCAATTCCTGGTGTTCCTCGTCACGGACCTTCTGCTTCTTCTCCTGAAAGAGATTCTCCTGGAAGGTCTCCTGCTCCTGCCAGAACTAATTCTTCTGCACGGTCTCCTCCACGTGCCGAGCCTTCTCTTCGTGAAAGGTCCAGGTCTCCTCGTGCCAGGGATCCTTCTTCTCTCATACTTGGTTTTCCACCTGAAGAACTTAGCTCCGTTCGACTCATCACCCACAGGAATCCGACTGAGATATTTGAGCTTCGAAGATACAATTTTCCTCCTGATAAACCAATTCGATTAAGAATCAAAAGTAATACCCTCATCGCCATCCCAACAGGAGAACACGTTGTCTTATCAACTTCCAATGGTGACGTCTATGCAATACTGGAAAAAGTATCAAAAACACACACAGTTTTTCGTGGAATATATTTACACAATAGTTCCAGGGGAGCACGGGCGAAAATTAATATGGACAGCGGCGCTATTAAAGAATTGACACGAGAAGAAATGGCGAAATGCCCAGTGGGCACCCAAAACCCAATCGCAACGCGTTTTAGAGTATTTCGTGCGTGAAGAATAATTCTTCACACTACAAATTCGATTTATGAAATCTTTTCCGGGTATGCAGTGCGGTTCAAATTAAGTTCCATTTCAACTTTTTTATATAATTATACGTTTACTTGGTAATTTTTTGAATTATGAAAAAACTTCGTTTATAGCGCTTAATTATAATCTCTTTCACTTTGAAAATTTTTAAATTCATGTTTTCATTATTGAGTGTACATTTTCAATTTAATGCATTTCAATGTGCAGTTTGCTGGACGTGAATAATAAGAAAATATAAGTATTTGAAATTTTTCATAAAAAACGTTTTCATTCAATTGAGTAAATGTAAACAGATTCATGATTCTGTAAATAAAACTGCCTTTTGTGAATAAAATACAGCTTTCTAGTGTATAGCAATATTTGGCAGGTCATTTAAAATGCCCAATTTTCAGTCAAATATTGAAAAATAAATTGTTAAAAATAGAAAGTATTAAATTGTTCAAATTTCGGAGTGCTGAATTTAAATTTTGAACGTTACGATTTTGATTGTTCCATTTACTAGGTCTCGTTCTAGTTAGCCCAGAAAGCCCTAAATTAATTATGTTTGACTTGAGTAGGCCAAGAAAGCGTGTAATTGAAATTTCAACCACATGCAGTTGAAATTTCAACAACATGTAATTGAAATTTCAGTAACGGGAAAAAAATTTTATTCGGCACACTTAGTGAATTTCAAAGCAATTATAATTCTTCAAAAATCTTAAATAAAACCCATGAAGATTCCTGAAAAATACTGTGCTTTGAAATTCACTAACTGTACCGAAAGAATTCTGATAAGGAATCAGTGAGTTATTTCGTACGTTTTTGTCGTGTGATCCGTGAGATTAACAAAGTCCATATAATATTTAGAAAAATAAGCAGCTTTAAAGAAGAAAAACAAAAGGTACATTGGAATTATATTACCATAATGAGTTGCGTGCCGAATTAGACAAACTTTTCAACACTCGTTTTTGTAAACATAACCTAAAAAAGCATACAGCAGTTAGTACCGATAGTGTGTATGAAATCCCATTATGATAATATTATTCCAACGTACCTTTTGTTATTCTTCTTTAAAGCTGCTTCTTTTCCTGAATATTATATATCCTTTATTAATTTCATGGATCTCACGACGAAAACGTAGGCTTAAGGCGACGTCAGGGTACCGTGCCATACCTGACGGCTCAACTGATCCTTCCTATTGTAAGGCACTCGAACTCGAGCTCGCTGCTCGGCGGGGCGTTGTGGTGCTCAACCGGGGGCTACTGTATTATGTTGCGTTGGCACGTTTAAATCAAGTTCCCCATTTAAACCAACCGACACTACAACTTTGTATGTGATTCTGTATACAATTTTTGGATATTTTAATAACGTATGCTACTGCGTAGATATCTCAGCACCTATTATACTGAACAATGGCTTGAAAAATGCACATTTCTTTGATTTCTTCTGTCTTTCTTTCGATTTCAAAATACAATTTTGAAGTTTTCTTAAGGATTCAATTTTCAGTGGTTGAAAATGGAAATTAATTAAAAAATAAATTTCAATTCTTAGCTGTTGAATATTGAAATAAATTCAAAATTCAATTTTCAATTGTATAAAATTAAAAACAATTTATAATATGTATAATTGCCGTCTGATGGAAATTCAATTATTGAGAATAGAAATAAATTTTTTATTTCATTTTCAACTGTTGAAAATTGAAGAAAATTGAATTTCAAACAGTTGAAAATTTAACTGCTCAAAATTGAAATGAATTAAAAATTTAATTTTCTTCAGTGTTCCACAGTTAATTATTGAACTGTTGAAAATACAGTTGTTGAAAATTCAATATATAATTTTGTTTAATTTTCGACCGTTGAATGTCTAACTGTTGAGTATTTCAACGGTTGAAAATTAAAACGGCCTTTTTACTTGTCATTGAATCATGAGTTTTTTTTCTGTTTTTTAATTAAAGAAATTTGTAACCATTTTTATACTTAAAAAAAATTGTTTGAAATCGACTATGTATCAAAGTAGCTTCTAAGATATTATAAATTCCAGAATATTCTTAAACCTTACAATTTAAGAATTGTCCGTGTATACTCGACCTCCATGGTGGTGCGGAAAAAAGTTCGTAGGCAACATAACGCCAGAATCACATACAAAGTTGTAGCGTGAGTTGGTTTAAATGGGGAACTTGATTTAAACGTGCCAACGCAACATAATGCAGTAGCCTCCGGTTGAGCACCACAACGCCCCGCCGAGCAGCGAGCTCGAGTTCGAGCGCCTTACAATAGGAAGGGTCAGTTGAGCCGTCAGGTATGGCACGGCACCCTGACATCGCCTTAAGCCAAAACGTATACAAAATAACTCCTCGCGGGACTTTGTCTCGTTGGGGTCTGACCTCGCGGGAAGTATTATTGAATTTTCAACTACATTTGGTTGAATTTCATTTCAATTCCGTGGATGAACGAGATTTCAACCAAAAAAGTGGTTGAGAAGTGGTTGAATTTTCAAAATATTTCTAACAGTGTATCATTGTTTTTGAGCTTAGGTTTTTCACGTGGCCATGAGATTTCCCAAGATTGAATCATTTATGTTCAACGAATTATATTCTGATTTCGTGCATATTTTTATTGTGAGATGATTTTTGTGCATTCTTTCAATGACCTGATTTTTGTGAATTTTTTGGTCGTTTGCCCCATAGGCCGACTTTTGTAAATAGTTGTTTTCCCCCTAGTGCCCAAGAAGAATAAGTATCGAAACGGTAAAGCGTTAAATTGATAAATCCATTCACGTTGTATTTCAAAGAATCCAATTGCAGGCTTTTTCACCAAAGTTATATTTCGTTTTGCTGTAAAAACCTAAAAGTATTTGAAGATGTTAGACTAAAATTATAAAAATAAGAAAATGTGAATTTTTGAGTTCTGATCTATCTATGTTTCACCAATTGTAAGAATCTATTTAAATAAATGGAAACTTAGTTAATTGTTATACGATTCGTCTTATAATGAAAAAAATTTTAACATCAATTTTTTAGGGGGGTTATGTTCTACACAAATCTACAAATACCTTCGCTGATGAAAATGTTCAGACTGTCAAAGGAAAATTTGTAGATACATTATGTTAAAATTATGCACTTCGGTCCGGAACTGCTTATTCAGATATTGCAATATAACGTAGAAAATGTTTCTTCGGATTCAGGGGGTCACGAAACGTCGATATTTCATGAAATCTACAAGAAAGTCAGTTTTCACATAAAACTAATACCTTCTCATCGAGATGAGAATGTAAAAACTTAACCACGTGGAAAAGTGTTACTGCATGAAAGGCTTGACGGTGTAGTGGTGACTAATTGTTTATTTATTAGGCCTCAATTTATATTTATCTACAAAAGATTCAAAATTCTATTTTGTGAATCACAATAATTTTTGCAATTACTAGAAAAATATTGGAATTTACATCAGTTTAATCCATCATTAGAAATAGTTCAAAGTTAATTGTATAATAATTCCATATTGCTCAGATATATCCAAAAATTGATCTTTTCAGTTTCTCTCCAACATTTGAACCAAAATTTAATAAACTAATGTATAATTTACAGAGAAATTGTACTTTTAAAGATTTTGTTCGTATCTCGCATATTTTGGCCGAAAAATAGATTTTTTATTTTTTGACTTTAAGAAGCGTCTCTGATAGATAAAACAAAAAGTGAGCGTCTTATGAAAAATGATGAAAAAAATGTGTGGATCTGTTCGAGATAAGTACTTTTGTTTCTTAAAATTGTCTTCGTATGTCGCATAGTTTCACCGGAAAGCTGAATTTTTACATTTTTATAATATTTTTAATGATTACAACAAAAACTGTGCATTTGATCAATGTGTGGCCAAAATCAAATTTGAACATTATTTTGAGGTGAACAATTTTATTTCTTAACATTTTTTCGTATCTTGCATTGTTTGGCTGGAAACCAAATTTTTTTATTTTCAATAATGTTTTCTTGATTCAAACAAAAATCGTGCATTTTATCAGAAAATGGGCATTACAAAATTTGTAGATTTTTTAGTTTAAAATTTCTTTCTTTAGTTTGAAATATTTTTTTCGTATTTCGCAACGATGACGACAGACATCGTCCTGCAACCCGTTTTTCTTGCTCAGGGGGTCTCAAAATATGAACTTTGGAATTGATAGCAGCGCTGAAAATGCCGAAGTATCAAGATTTCCAACATCTCAGCCTAAGACATAAGAGGAGACGCCTGTCTGCACCGCCTCAAATTGCAGGCGAATTAGACAATGTGGACAATGCGAGTTCTAGTTTTGATGAAAGCTCGGAGAATGAAGCAGCTTCTGACTAAAATTTAGATGAGGGGCCTCCCAATGATGATTCTCGGAATTCTTCTTCGTCAGATGTCGAAAGAAATTCAATCAATTCTGAGCAAGAAGACGTCAGTGATGATACGGAAACTGTGCGTTTCGACGAAGGATACGCTGATGATGAAATGGTCGAGGGTGATAATTCTGACGTGGATAATTTTGACGAAGGAAATGAGACTAGTGATCATGAGATCTGGAATGATAATGTTTTTCAAAATCCAGCAGATTTCAAGAAGAATGCATTGAAAAATTCGTTTTTGGCCGCTAATATAAATCAAACGCAAGGAAACTTATTATTGAAAACGCTACGCGAATTTCCTTTCAATATGACATTCTTGCCCAAGGACAGTAGAACTTTATTAAAAACTTCCACAGTTGTTGCAAGTCAGCATGTCGTACAGATCGCTGGAGGACAATACCTTCACATTGGGTTTAACAAAACACTTGTCAAAAAATTAGAAAGTTTACCTGACACTATGTTGCCCGAAAGCGTGACAATTGATATTAGTACGGATGGTGGCAAAGCAGACAAGGGCGCTGATCAGTTTTGGCCGCATCAGTTCAGAATTTATAATGTAGCCGATAAAAGACCAATGATGATTGGAATATTTCTAGGAAAACAAAAACCTACAAACGTGTTCGATTTTTACCAGCAGTTTATCCAGGAAATTCTTGATGTGCTATAATGTGGTGAAAATTTAAATACCACTAGTTTTCCTCGACCGGTCAAGGCAAAATCCCTATGTTGGAGAAGGGTAAACCTTGATTGTACCGTGGGCCTAGAGAAGAGATGCTTGACAAGCGGGCCACATTGTTTATGAATTTTTACTGGCACCGGAATTTTGTATGTCAGTCTAGATTTTGGCTTCACCGAAAGGATCCGAATATCCACTTCGCACGGTGACACCCCTTAGCTAGGGTCAACGACTATTCCCGCTCTCTGGGAGACGTCACGTGAGGCATCGAATAATTTGGCGGGCTCGCAAAAAGGAAATCCTGGGATCAACGACTGGCCAAGAAAGGATTAAAGATAATCTATTATTTTTAAATTTCTCTTTTATCGAAATCCTTTGCTATTTAAAATTATAATTTTTATAAAGGGCCAAATATTCTTTGTCCGCGATCCCGCTGAAAAAAAAAAACCTTTGGTTTAAAATTACGCTCATCGTTGAAAGACGAAGGTTTGGAAGGTCTGATGCGCGGCGGATTGGTCAATCCAATTCCTCGCGCGTGCGCGTGGCCATTGTACTGACCGGCGACTCGCTTCCGCGTGGAATCCTGGTAAGGCATTCTGTCTTGATCGTTACGAGGGAAAGGCTCGATTCTCAATTTTGACCATACGGAAAAATGCCGTTCACTGAAAAGCATTTGGAAGCCATTCAAGATGCTATTAAAAGGATTCCACACGTAAGTCAAGTTACGATTTCGGTGTCTTTCTTTTAACTTTTTCTTTTTTTTTTTTGTATATTCATGTAAAGTAAAATATCAGTGTAAAGAGTCAATCGTTCGGTTCCGAGAGTCAGGCGTCACTGGGTCCGCGTCCTTTGTTTTTAAAATTTATGTCCGCGTATTAATAGACCTTCTCCGGCGTAAAGATAGAAACAGTTATTCAATCATGATAAACTTTTAAATAATTCTCCTCTCATTATGTGAGTTTGTTGTTTTAAAGAATCTTTTAATAACTTGTGAAATAAATTGTTTCAATTAGTGGCTATATTAAAAATCCTGCTCTTTTATTTACATAAGCCTGGCTCCAGAACCCACTATCCTCTCGAAATAAATTGCATGCCATTTCATGAGGATTGTCTTTATCAAAAATGGCGGAATTAACCGCCTGACGTGTACTAGACACGTCTTATAATAAACTCTATAGACTTGAACCGGTGAACTTCCGCTTGTGATAAAGTTCTAAATTCTTGACGTTTCAGCAAATCGGAGCAACCGGAGCGTTTATTACAGTGCATGCAGAGGGTAGCATAGAAATAAGGGGTCGACGGCTACTCTTGAATATCCGTTGTTTCATTGCAGATGTACCTGCACACGCATTTGTATTAAACCACAAGTGCCACAGTTCTTCACATGCGTGCTCCAAGTGTAAGGTTGAAGGACATCGCTCTACCGTACAAGTATTTGAAGGAACAATGGTTTTTCCAGGAATTGGATATGCAGCGAGAACTGATGTGGAGTAAGCGAATCTCATTGATCCACACCACCATAAAGGCAGAAGTCCGTTATCTATATTTTTAGGTTTGGTCTCCCAAGTTCCATTCGAGTGTATGCATTCAGTTTGATTGGGAAATGTCAAGAAAGTTTAAGAGGAGAAAATAGGAGGAAATTTTGGCCACTGGAGGTTCAAAGCTCGAAAATGGGATATTCTCTATTCAAGACTAGCGTCACTCGCACCTCACCAACCTTCAGACTTTAATCGACCACCAAAAGCAATAACTGAATATCATGTTTATAAAGCAACAGAATTCAGACAACTTTTACTGTATACGAGTACAAGCGTATTCGAAAATGTCTTCCCATAAGAGTATTATGATCATCTGATGATATTGAATAGTGTAATGCGTCTCCTAATAACTGAAGACACACCGCGGGAAATGTTTCCATTTTGTCAAGTGTCAGCAGTTTATGTCCTATAATGTTCATTCCCTTTTGCACTTAGTAGTCGATGTTGAAGCGTTGGGTAATTTGGAAACATCCAGTGCGTTCGGATTTGAAAATAACATGCCAGAATTTCGTAAAAGTATACGAAAACCGGGCCTAAAACTTCAACAGTATTTCAAAAGAATGCACGAAAAGAATGATCAAGCTCTAGTGCCTGTTCTTGAAATTAAAATTAGTCCATCACAAGCTCATGCTCAGGGACCTCTTCCGGGAAACATTGTCGCAGAAAATTGACAACAGTTCCACAAGCTACAAGTTGGTAAAGTAGCATTTTAAACCCCATTACACGACAGTTGCTGTTTTCTTTAAAATTCCGAAGTCTGTGTGATCAAAAATATAGTGAAAGTTGATAAACATTTTTTTTCATTGTTCAAAAATTTCAACGGATGGCTGAAGTATATGACGTTGGATTAACATCGGATTTCGTGGGAGTTCATCATTGCTACAACTTATTACCTACTCTCGAGGCGGTTCATTTAGATCAAGTCAAAAGCAAGGGTTACAGATTGCCTGTATGGAGTGCTACCGAGGGAGAAGAATAAAATAAGATCGAGAATGACACTTTTAGTTGATTTCAAAATGTTAATCTCCTTGAGTGGTGCCGCTCTTTCAGAAGCAATATTCGTGACATCATGAACTCGAAAAATGACCAAGTATGTGAGCAAATAATCGCGAAAAAACATAGAATGAAACTGACAAGTAACGGCCCTATTAGTAAAACCCCAAAAAACCTGTGTACGACAGAAGATGTGGCCACTCCTCAAAAACGAAGAAAAACAGAGAAAACCATTCAAGACGAAATTGAATATTTGAGAAAGAAATTGAAAGAAACACGGCAGCATAAGAACGATTATAATAAAAAACCAAACAAAAAGCATTTCCCAGCACCTTCAATTTGTGAAGAGTCCGAAACAGAGTCTTCCTCAAGCTCTGTTACTGAGAACTGCCCGTGAGTAATTATTTATGCACATTACCATAAATAACAAAATAGTTTCTGTACAAACAGCAATATTTTCAAAAAGTATTTTACATACATATTTACTTGTAGGGGAGAAGCAGTACCGAATTCTAGCGTACTGGACTCTTTTAAGACAATAGAATCATCGCTGTCGGGTTTCCGGTCTCCTACGAAAGAAACCTCAATCCCTTGCAATCCATCTTCGTCAGAAAATTTACTTCTCACAAATTAGAATGTTAATGCACTTAATCAATGCTGCAAGAAAGTAATCGATCTTCTACTGTAAGTGATTCAAAAAAAATTTTACTCCTGAAAAATTGAGCCTCTTTCTTATAGATTAGTAGTCCAATTCTTCATATTGTTTTTCATCGTAACATATTCCATTAATTTAATTTTCAACTCATTTGTATGTCCAGAAGACTTGAAAGATAACATGTTGATATCAAAGAGGAACTAAAGGAAATAAGAGGGTTACTAAAAGAACAGGGGGGAAGATATTCTGCTGAACTTTCCTTATTGGAGACACTATTGGAGCCGTTGAAGGGTTTTCCATTACAAACTGTCGAGGAGTTTAAACAGTTAGACGATAAACCGAATGAGAAATCACGGAAGATTTTGGTAAATTTTTTGATAAATTATAAGTTACTTCATAAGACCACAATATTGTTTTTGTATGATACTGATAAAATATTTTCGTGAATTCACACATTTTCTGTTAGTCACATGAAATCTTATAAACTTCCCAGAATATTAATGAAATTTTGTTGATAAATTACGCTAATGCCTACTGGTTTTGTCTTTCCAGTATCAATGTCTCAAAAACAGGGGCGGAGCGAGACTAAGAGAATTTCTTAGTCTTTCATTAAGGCTAACCATGACGGACAAGCTGCTTATGCAGTACGCGTGGCTCGGTAGTAAGACGCACGAAAAGTTTGGAGATAGTAGAGTCTGTAAAGTAATATATGGTATGTCTTTCTTCTTTCATTTGAATAATATATAATATATATTTCCAACAGAATAGTTTCTTGTTTTTCAGTGGCTGCCAAAAACAGTCCATGGTTTCCTGTTCCCCGGGGCCAAAATGAATTTCGCTCAGAATTGAAAGATGTCATACGCGCAACAAAACAGCGTTACCGCTATTCCTTAAAAAATCTCAAGGAAACGAAGGAGGAAGAACAAATTGTGTTCGAGGACGATATCAGATTGGATCCGGAAGAAAATGAGGACAACGTAGAGAGCGACGACTCAGAAGATTACGAAGACGAGGACGGCGATGATGAGGACGACGGTAATTAAAAGTGGCCTGTTGGCATTTAAGTAATAATCAGGGAATCGAGAGAAACCTCTCTTTCATTTCGTTACTGGGGTTGAACTAAATTATGTTTCACAAAATTTATTTCTTTTATCTCAAGTTTTTGACTAAATTAATAACTGGAATTGAATGAAATTGATTGAATTTAAAATTCTTTATTGCAGTCTGTCGCAGTAACGAAATGTAGCAAAATTCTATCTCGGTTCCCTGAACTTAAAATAGTATTCGTGCCGTAATTAATAGTTTATTTATGTTAACCTCTTTGCCAGTTGGCATTCAAATAAAAATCGGGGGATCGAGAGAAACCTCTCTTTCATTTCGTCACTGCGGTTCAACCAAATCACTTTTCACAAAATGTATTTCTTTTATCTCAAGTTTTTGACTAAATTAATAACTGGAATTGAATGAAATTGATTGGATATACAATTTTTTATTGCAATCTATCGCAGTCACGAAATTTAGCACAAATTTCCCTCGGTTCCCTGAACTTAAAACAGTATTCGTTCCGTAATTAAGAGTTTATTTATGTAAAGCTTCTTGCCAGTTGGCATTTAAATAAGAATCAGGGAATCGAGAGAAACCTCTATTTGATTTCGTCACTGCGGTTGAACCAAATTACTTTTCACAAAATTTATTTCTTTTATCTCAAGTTTTTGACTAAGTTAATAACTGGAATTAAATAAAATTAATTGGATTTGAAATTTTTTATTGCAATCTGTCGCAGTAACGAAATCTAGCAAAAGTTTCCCTCGGTTCCCTGAACTTAAAACAGTATTAATTGTTTATTTCTAATTGCGCATCCCAAAGTTTATTTATGAAAACCTCGGAATATTTTTGTAAACCCCTTAAGGCGCATATAATGCCTCAAATTGCATTCAAAAATATTTTTTATATATTTAAATAACATTTTTATGAAATATATTACTTGCTTTTTATTTTACATTTATATACGTTTTATATATTTGTCGCAGATATGCGTCGGATCTGCAAGCGATATGCGTAGCAGATTATGCGCCAGATTCTGCTAGACATATGCCAGGCAATTGATGACGCATATGTCTCATCAGGTGAGAGCACAATCTGCGCGTCGATCCGCAGATCTGCGTGCGCATACGCCATCAGTGTGCTAACAGAATGTTATCTGGGAAGGCATCCATTCTGTAGAGAGTCCTAGGTTTAGAGCAAGTTGTTAATTTTTAATGCCCACCACATCAATAGGCCAGTGCGTATATTCTCTCGGAGCCATTACGCGACAAGCATCAACAATGCGCTCAATGTAATCGTTGTTCTTTCGAAACAACTCTCGTCACCGGTCAACCACGTTTTGATGTAACACGTGCTAGCGATAATTTCCGGGGCTGACAACCCTGCCCTGAATTGAAATGGCGAATCCTTTCATTTCTGGAAACAGAACGCCCTTTTTCAGCCAACTATTAGATGCCTGACTATCCACATCATATTGACTTTACGTTTTGGGGTGATCGCCATGGATGTGTTTTTGTATCCAATTTGTTTCTCATTCCCTTATGGATTTTGCCCTGATATTCAGGGCCTTCTCTGAGGAAAAATTCGAGGGCGTGTAATTAAGAGAGGCTTCATAATTGGTTTTGTAAGGCGCAAAATTTTTCTTGCTGTTAAAATATTTTCGCTAGTCATCTACAACGAGCTTTGCCCCCTATCTATTTGATGAGCCCAAAAGAGTATGTGCGGACGAGGACAGCATAGGTGTTGACTTCCCTCATTTTGCTTGCCGAGTTAAGACAACTTTTCAGGACCGATCTGAGTCTTGTAGTAGAGGCAGTCATTAGAATTTTCTTAAATCGTATGCTGAATAACGTTGCTTCCAAAATACCCAGCTATTCATATAACCCACCCTCATCCATTACATCAACGTCATTCTGGTTCTCGTTCTCTACCTCTGCGGTATGCAGGAACATTGTAACTGTTACAACCAAGTGCTAGCATGAAATTCACTTATAGCGCATTTTTGAACAAGGAAACATTTTATTTTATACGTAATAATTTAATTTCATCTTAAGAATAATAAGTAATCACAAGATTATACTATTTAACAAAAATGTATATCATTATAAAAATTTTTCCTAAACAAATTAATTCATTCTCATTAATTAATTATCTGCTTGGTTAGGAAATTAAACGATTTGGTTGAAATCTTTTTTCCTTCTTGACTGAAAAAACTTTCTTGCTTAAAGATTCAGCTCCTTTGTTGAAAACTCGTATGTTTGAACAGACATTCAGAGTCGAACTCCTTTGTTATAAATATATTTGAAATTGATCTTTGACTTAAAATTTAACTACTTATGTTTGGTTGAAATTTTTTTTTTTTTTTTTAAATTTAACCATTTTTAGAAAACGTATGTATTTTTTACATTTATTCTTTTCGGCTAAAACTTTTATCATTTTGTTTCAAATTTGATTATTTCACTAAATATTAAACAATTTTGTTTAAAAGTTATCCTCTGCGGTTAAAAAGTGAACTGCTTCGTAGAAGATTCATATTTTGGGTTAGAAGTTCATGTATTTGGTTGAAAATGCAATTATTTCGCTGAAAGTTTTGCAGAAAACTAGTTTTTGTTTTTATTGTCTTTAATTTTAGTATTGATTTTAGTATTAAGTTTATTTTGATTCTTATTTTGATTTTATTAGTATTAAATACATTTTATCAGAGCAAATCACAGAATCACTTATAATCACTTATTGCCACTAACACATATAATCACACGCTTTAACAGTTTTAAAAATTAACCGCAAATAACAACAAACGTAAATCACGCTGAACGAACCAAGCAAATGAACTATCGAACGCTTTGATCTTCCGGTAAAAATCTTCACTAATTCTTATAGGTTTATGTATTTCTTTGAAACTTCATATTTTTAGTAGAACATTAATGTTCTCGGTGGAAAATTAAGCTGAATGGTTGAAAAGTTGACTATTTGGTTAAAAATTCATATGTCTTGTTGAAAATTTGTCTTTTTGAGTAGAAAATTAGTATTCTTGGTTGATAGGTAAAAATTGCAACCTTTAGGCTGAGGAATTTATCCTGAAGGTCATACAATTTTGAACATTAGGTTGAACGATGCGTCTTGAAAACGCGAACAAGTACACTAGATATCGTATTGTTGTATTTTGGATATCAAGAAACTTTTCCTCATATAAACAAGGTAACTTTTTTTAAATCTCTAAACTAAAAAAAACTACTTTTAAATGGCTGATATAGTTCAAAACCTTAGCAGACCTGGGTATTAATCAGATGTACTTTTTGTCCAAATTTTATGATAATAGCTTTTTTACTTTTTAGGTATAGTAAACAGAAAAAGTATCATATACACAAATACGGAAAATTTTTCAAAATTTTATTTTTGAGCTCCTGGGGTCGATACATATCGAAATATGTCCAAAAAGTCGATTTAAAAATTTAGGTAATTACAAAACTTCCTCTAGGAGGAAGCAAAATCAATAAAAAATTTCGCAAGTATCTAAAGTTAGTGTCTTTCCAAAAATCAGATCTCTGAGAAAAGTAGGTTTTCTATGATTCTAAGAATAAAAATAATATTATTGATGTTATACAAATTTGGAAAAATGGTTACATTTTATTGAATTGAATATTAATAATTAAATTCACTTATTTCTATTTTGAAATTTAAATTTGTGCTGTTGAATGGCCGCTTAAAACCCGGATTTTTTTTCCTTGATTGAAACGGTTACCCTTCCATAATATGTTGAACTCTATTATAATTAATGTATGTTTAAATAATGTATGTACCTCGAACTGGGGCTGCCTATTCATATATAGCAAAATAAAGTAATGATTTCATTCTACATCATTATTTTGTTTTAGTTACCTTTAAAACCTTTTAGTATAGGGTAATTAATTAGATAAATGTGTGGCTAATCATTCGTCACAATTAGCAGTAATTCGTGGTTTTTATTTTTTCTCTGCTTTTCCCTTGGCAACGTCCATTAATTGTATGAGGATTCATACTTAAAAACAGCTAACCTGAAGGCTAATCATTACTGGTGTAGTTTCAATTTGTAACAAAGAATATACGCCAGTTTTCTTCTGTGACCTCACTCGAGATTTTTGAATTAGCAACTTCCCTTTGCATACATTTTAATTTTTTTTTTAATTTTCATAAGGGTCGACCGTTACGAAAGGTATATATTTGCTATATATTTTAATTAGCAGTTTTTTGGAATAACATTAATGACGATACGATATTGAATTCAATACGAAAAACTTCAAAAAGTTAAGGTTTTTCTATCATAATAGATGAATTTTCATTCCAAAAGGACAAATTTTCAACAAAACAGGTGAAAGATGACATCTACAAAAATAGTTAAATTTTCAACATATAATTTAACGTTCAACGGAATAATTGAATTTTTTACTCAACAGCGGGATTTTTAACGTAGATAGATGAATTCTCAAGCCAGAAGACTAATTTTCCACCAAGAAGATTAACGTTCTACCAGAAAAGGTGAAGTTTTAATAAAATACATAAATTTTCAACAAAGATTTTGAATTTTTTGGGTGAGCAACTTTTGTCTATTCAATTTTTGTCATAGCTTCTATCGTTTGTCTAAAATTTTAATTAAAAAAAAAATTCCTCTTTAATTTTATTTTTCACAAGTAAAAAAAATACGCATCCTATCAAAAAATGATTTATAACTATAAAACAACTTTTGTGTAATAATTTTTCTGTACCTTGTGTCCTATGTCCAAAAATTTAATTTTTTTGTTTTGAATGCTATTTTTCACGAATAAATCGAAAACTACGCGTGCTATTAAAATGTGATTAATAACAAATTGGTGGATCTTTTTTGAATGCACAATTTTTGTCAATTCATCTTTTATCATATCTTGCATAGTTTGACCGCAAAATGGAGTTTTTGATTTTTCATCATTTTTTGTGCCATTAATTTGAATTTTTGATTTTTCAAGAAAATTCGAAAAGTTGTTCTGCTCCTCTGGTAGGCCTTTTCAAAAGCAATTTTTTTTTCTCTTCACTTTTTTAATATCGTACGTTGTTTGGCTTAAAATGATCATTCTCGTTTATTTTTTTTTTTAATTTTGAAACTGCTATAACCCTGATAATTTTATTTTTATCGAAAAAAGTTCAAAGAGTTTGTTTTCAACCTAGAAAGATGATATTTTTACTAAGAAATATGAGTTTCCTATGTTTGACCAAAAACAATATAATAGTAGACTTTTCAAGCAAAAAAAAAAAATTAACCAAAAATAGTTAGATTTTCTTAATGGGTTCTATTAATTTAGTTTGCATATACACGAAAAAAAGGGAAGTTTCTTGAAAACAGGGAGAAAAAAGGGGAGACTTTTCAAAAAGGGGAATATAGGCGAGAGTGTGAAGTCTATATTTTCCTGCTCCTCGATTTTTTATTATTGCTCCATTACGAGAGTAATTCCATGAATTTCGCTACAAACTAATCTTTTTTTTCCTACAAACTTTTTTAACTCTAATTAATCTAAATTCTTGTGAATTTTCAACTAAAAACATTAATTTTCAATAAAAACAAAACTTTTTAACAAAAAAGATGAATTTTCAACCAGAGATGAATTTCAAACTACAATTATTGTGAATCTTCAGAAAATTTTTTTTTTTAACGAAATAGTTGAATTCTAAACCAAAATAAGAATTTTCAACATACAAGCTTAATTTCCTACACAATTGGACGAATTTTCAAGAAAATATATGGATTTTCTACCTTATAGTTGAGTTTTCTGCTGATAAATGATATCTTTTGAACCAAAAAATAAATAATTAAATTTTCAGATAAAAATATTACTTTTTAACAAAAAAAAAACGTCTTTCCAACAAAATGGTTTAATTTACAATTCATTAGTTTTATTTCCTACTAAATTGTTCAATTTTCAACCAAAAAATATGAATTTCTGAAAAAACAAGTTAATTTACGATCAAAAAGTTAAATTTTAAACTAAACTGGTGAATCTTGAACAAGTAGAAACTAATTTTTTTACAAAGAATAATTTATATTTTTTTGATTAACTTTTACTTGTTTTCCATGATTGTTCGATGAATTTCAAAATATTATAAACAATGCAAATGTTAAAATGTTCTGGTCCCTAAATCCACAAACTCCTGGCAATATTGCCAAGATAAATCAAGGTGTAGCTTTATAGTTTTTCGAAGTGACTCTTAATTTTTTTATAAAAAATGCGCAAATTATAAGTATTAATAAATAATTTTTAATTCTTAAACATTCAAATTTTATTTGAATTAGCATAGTTTATTACTAATAATACACTGAACGTTCAAAAATTGATTGAAAATCAAGTTTAGAGGGCGAAGCTTTTGTTTCAAGATGACTTTTCTCTCTCTCTTTCTGAATAGTTTCCAAAAAATTAGATAAAAAATACAAAAGGATAACATCCATCTTTCCAATTTTTTAAACATATTTTATAGAATTGATAATAGTTTTGCAATGCTTTAAATTCGGCGTTATCGTAGAAATTATATGAATTTACAATCTAGAAATTATTTTTTTCTATAACTTAAAAGATTACATAAATGGTGACATAAGTCTTACTTAAATTTTTCATCAAATTTTTCTCCTTGAGATTGACTCTTATCAAATGTAAATATATCATAAGTAAAAAGTTGACGACATAAATGTAAGAGATAAGGACTACAGTATAGACTATATAGACTAATAGATCCGTATAATGTTCATTAGTTACGTTTTGATTGAAATTTTTTATTAATACATTAATTAGTGTATCCTCTCATTAGAAAAGATGAGGATTATCTGGACTCTGGTCTTATCCTTAAGCATCATCCTCAATTCTATTGGTGAATATAATAATAAAATTCAGGATAAAATAAACATGATAGAAAAAACTGACTTAAAATTGTAGATATATTATATAATATATCTATAATTTTAAGTAATTTCTGCGAGGCTTGTGCAACTGTGCTCGTCAAAATTTAGACGTGCAAGATGGTACTCTTCTAATTGCGGACTTATAACATAAAGGCCAAACACAGTTGCGGTAAACAAAGATCAATTTTCATCCAGAAATGGAATAGTTATATTCCTAAACAAAAAATTGAATTTCAAAAGCAAAATGATGAATCATGAACCAAAAAAATGCATTTTTAACAAAGGAGTTGAATTTTGATCAAAGTACTTCAATTTTCAAACCAAAAATCAAATAATTCAACTTTAAAGTATAAAATTAATTTCTAATAAAAAAATTGCAACTAAAATGAAAAGTTTTCAACAAAAGGTGACATTCTAACCATAAATTTTTAACCAAAACTGGAAATGTTGAAGAGGTTAATATAACCTCAAGTATGACAAGTATGACAAGCGGAAGTTCACAACTGTATTGAATATTGCAACCACATTCACAACCCATGATATACCAACATACGATTGTGTACTTGAAGAAAAATTTATTCATCTTATTCTTGTTGCAGAATTAGGTTCACAATTCCAATGTTTGCCTAATGGCGCCCCAATTCCTGGTGTTCCTCGTCACGGACCTTCTGCTTCTTCTCCTGAAAGAGATTCTCCTGGAAGGTCTCCTGCTCCTGCCAGAACTAATTCTTCTGCACGGTCTCCTCCACGTGCCGAGCCTTCTCTTCGTGAAAGGTCCAGGTCTCCTCCTCCCAGGGATCCTTCTTCTCTCATACTTGGATTCACACCTGAAGAACTTAGCTCCGTTCGACTTTTTGCCCACAAGAATCCGAATGAGATATTTGAGTTTCGAAGATACACTTTCCCGCTCGATAAACCACTTCGATTAAGAATAAAAAAACATGTTCTCATCGCCATCCCAACAGGAGAACACGTTGTCTTATCAACGTCCAATGGTGACGTCTATGCAACATTGGAAAAAGTATCAAAAACACTCACAGTCTTTCGTGGGATATATTTACACAATAGTTCCAGGGGAACACAGGTGAAAATTAATATGGACAGCGACGCTATTAAAGAATTGACACGAGAAGAAATGGCGAAATGCCCAGTGGGCACCCAAAACCCAATCGCAACGCGTTTTAGAGTATTTCGTGCGTGAACAATAATTCTTCACACTACAAATTCGATTTATAAATTCTTTTCAGGGTATGCCGTGCGATTTAAAGTAAGTTCCATTTCAACTTTTTTATAATTATACGTTTACTTGGTAATTTTTTAAATGATGAAAACACTCCGTTTATAGCGCTTAATTTTAATCTCTTTCACTTTGCAAGTTTTGACATTCATGTTTTCATTTTTGAGCGCACATTTTCAATTTAATGCATTTTAATGTGCAGTTTGCTGTACTTGAATAATAGGAAAATAGAAGTATTTGAAATTTTTCATAAAAAACGTTTTCATTCAATTGAGTAAATGTAAACAGATTCATGATTCTTTAAATAAAACTGTGTTTTGTGAATAAAATACAGCTTTCTAGTGTATAACAATATTTGACAGCTCATTTAAAATGCCCAATTTTCAATCAAATATCGAAAAATAAGTTGTTAAAAATAGAAAGTATTAAATCGTTCAAATTGCAGAGTGCTGAATTTAAATTTTGAACATTACGATTTCAATTGTTCCATTTGCTAGGTCTCGTTTTAGTTGGCCAAGAAAGCCCTCAATTAATTATGTTTGACCTGAGTTGGCCAAGAAAGCCCTGAAATTCAATCTGTGCCCACAAAGCTCATATAATTGTTTTTGAGCTTAGGTTTTCCACGCGGCCATCAGGTTTCCCAAGATTGAATCATTTATGTTCAACAAAGTATATTCTGATTTCGTGCATATTTTTATTGTGAGATAATTTTTGTGCATTCTTTCTATGACATGAATTTTGTAAATTTTTCGGTCGTTTGCCCCATAGCTCAACGTTTGTGAATAGTTGTTTTCCCCCAAGTGCCCCACAAAAATAATTATTTGTTACCTAAAAATAAAACTATGATTAGGTTAGCCTCTATCGTTAAATTTCGCGAAATCATGAAGTACACTGTAAAAAATTTCGGGAATTTTCTCCACTTTTTAGTGGGGAAAAATCCACATTTTCGTTGGCGAAAATCATTTTCCCCAAGATTTGGGGAAATTTTCCTAAAAGTTCTTATAATTCACTAAAAAATTGGGGAAAATTTCCTAAAATTGAGGAAATTAGTTAATACTTACAATTTTTGGGGAAATTTCCCCAAACATATGGTAATGTATACAAAAGTTTGGGAATATGCCCTTCAATTTGGGGAATTGAATGATTCCTTCTGAATGTAGGGAAACGTTCCAAAAATAATGTTTGATTTTCTACGTAGATTAGGTAAATTTTCTGAAAATTCTTGAAGTATTACCGTATGTTCAGGAAGATATTTTTCACTAAAATATTTGATATACTAGCACAATATTTTGAATAATTTTACACATTTTTTTGAAGAAAAGATTTATTAATATTGAAGTCATCTCAAACATTTCTTTTAATACATTTTTGATGTTCACGTTAGAATGCAATAAATGATTTGCATGTTACATACCAAAAATGTATTTATCGTTTTCAATTAAAAAATTTTTTTTGCAGCTTCCAATATGTGTTAATATTTAAATCTAGCTAATCTGAGCTCGTCGTTCGGGAGAAAATCCGCCAGAGCGCGACGTGCCGCCTCTCTCGCAACAGAAATGATGCGTCAAGTGTTTAAGAGAGCAGTCGACGCGAAGCAAAGCATACTTACTTGGTGCAAAATTCACCACTTTTTGGTTAATATTTCAAAAAAGTTTAAGGAGATTTCCCTAAAGAATGAGTACCAAATATTCACAAAGTTTTAAGCAATATTCCACAAATGTTGGGGAATTTTTTCTGTATAAAGTTCGAGAAAATCTCCGAAGTTTCAGGTATTATTACACAATAGCATAGGGAATTTTCCCCATCATATCTTGGGGAAAAGTCTACACTTTTTGGTTAATATTCCACAAGAATGTTTGGGGAATTTTCCCTACTAAACTTTTGGGAAAATCCCACAAAATGTGTGGAAATTAGCGTCAACACAATTTTGTGGAAAATTCCCCAAGAAAATTGTTACAGTGTATCGAAACAGCAAAGCGTTAAATTGTTAAATCCATTCACGTTGTATTTCAAAGAATCCAATTGCAGGCTTTTTCGCCAAAGTTATATTTCGTTTTGCTGTAAAAACCTAAAATCTGATCGATCTATGTTTCACCAATCGTAAGAATCCATTTGAATAAAAGGGAAACTTAGTTAATTGTTGTACGATTCTCTGGGTTATCATTCACGAGTAAGAAACCCCTATCAATACGACACCACGCCTTCTACCTAATTTTTCCACTTGAGATCTGAGCTAGTTTGAATTAATAGTGAGTTTAGAATCGAATTTAGAATTTAAAGTTTAGAATTCTAGTGTTGAAGTTACATTTTGAGATTCTATTTATTAATCGTGATTTTGTTGTTTTTGACTTAGGAACGGGCTGGCGCCCAACATATGTATAGTTGATTGAGTTAAATGAAGACTACGGTGCCGAAGGTATATTAATTCTCTTGGTCAGAAAGATATTAATATTTCAACAGTCATTTTATCAATCCCTATTTCTATGTCGGCATTGTGTGCTTTGGAGTTACTCACTGTTTTGATTGTATGTATTTCAGTCCTCTTATTTTTAGGGGGGAACTTTTTACTCCTTGTGAAAACTCATCTTTTTGGCAAAAGTCCGTGCTTGACACTCACGCAGTGAACGCGTCGCTGTCGCTCGTAATCTTTTGAATTTTTTTTCAAACATAAAAACAGTTTTAAACGTTTCAAAATCTGTTTTATCTTTCAGTTCACTACACGTTTTCACTTCGGGCAAAGCCCCAGGGAGTATTATCAACCATATGACGTGGATCGTTTCGATGCGGAACCGATCCTTTCTTAGCGGGCTCCAAAAGTCGACTGGGGCCCCTAGCCGTGTGACGCTTGCTTCATATACATTAGCATTTTTGATAAGTAAATCAACAACCATTGGTTATGAATTAATTTTACACAATGTTTGAAATCTCTCACCGCGATATTGTAGTAGCTGTAAAACTGAAAGCATGGTGTAGTTTGGAGCTCGTATTTTACCTCTGTTTTCCTTACACAGCTGACGAGAGTGTTATAGGTGGCATCAGTCGCCTCTGGATGTTTTTTAGAGCTACCGTCTGCCACTCAATAGATTATTAGTCACTTTCATTCTAATTTTCTAAGAAGTTTCTTAGAATGCGACAGGTGTTCGATAAACCCGCTTCCGGATCTGCTGCCAGTACCCTACCGACACCTAGATATTCAAGATGTTTACTACATCTTGCGTGCATATTGCCTGTAGCTGAAATCACAATAGGATGAATAGATGTATGTTTCACATTCCTCCGTATTGACTTTACTTCTTGCCTTAACTCGCTATACCTATGGATCTTGGTTGTATAGGTTGCCTGCAAATTCCGGTTAAGTGTCGATGATGTAGACTCTTCGACCTCTTTTATCACGCATCACGATGTTGGGTCGATTGGCTCGGATATAATTATCCATCTGGATAGTAACATATCAAGATAAGATTTAATCTTCGTCTTCTGTAATGGGTACTGGGATGTAGCTATTGAAAGGCATCCATTCTGCAGAGAGTCCTAGGTTTAGAGCCTAATTTTTAATGCCCGCCCCATCAATAGGACAGTCCGTATATTTTCTTGGAGCCATTACGCGACAACCATCAGTAATGCGCTCAATGTATTCGTTGTTCTTTCAAAACAATTCTCGTCAGCGGTCAACCACGTGTTGATGTAACACGTACCAGCGATAATTTCCGGGGCTGACAACCCTGCCCTGAATTGAAATGGCGAATCCTTCAATTTCTGGAAACAGAACGCCCTTTTTCAGCCAAGTATTAGATGCCTCGCTGTCCACATCATATTGATTTTACGTTTTGGGGTGATCGCCGTGGATGGCTTTTTGTATCCAATTTGTTTCTTATTCCTTTATGGTTTTTGCCCTGACATTCAGGGCCTCCTCTGAGGAAAAATTCGAGGGCGTGTAATTAAGAGAGGTTTCATAGTTGGTTTTGTAAAGCGCACAAATTTTCCTGCTGTTAAAATATTTTCGTTTGACATCTACAACGAGCCTTGTCCCCTATCTCGTGGTACAACTCATAGAACTGTTTTAATCAGCCGATTGCTGTGGTGCATTAGGTGCTTGGTCACTTCAACGCGGAAGATTCTGTTTAACCTCTCCTTGTCGGTGTTCTTCTATTTGATGAGCCCAAAAGAGTAAGTAAGGACGAGGACAGCATAGGTGTTGACTTCCCTGATTTTGCTTGCCGAGTTAAAAGAAATTTTCAGGACCGATCTGAGTCTTGTAGTAGAGGCAGTCATTAGGATTTTCTTAAATCGTATGCTGAATAACGTTGCTTCCAAAATCCCCAGCTATTTATATAACCCACCGTCATCCATTATATCTACGTCATTCTGGTTCTCGTTATCTACCTCTGCGGTATGCAGGAACATTGTAACTTTTACAACCAAGTGTTACCAAAAAATTCACTTATAGCGCATTTTTGAACAAGGAAACATTTTATTTTGTACTGAATAATTTAATTTCATCTTAAGAATAATCAGTAATCACAAGATTATACTATTTAACAAAAATTTTTATTGCTATGAACATTTTCAAAAAAAAAAAAAAAAATTAATTCATTGTCATTAATTAATTATCTGCTTGGTTAGGAAATTAAACGATTTGGTTGAAATCTTTTTTCCTTCTTGACTGAAAAAACTTTCTTACTTAAAGATTCAGCTCCTTTGTTGAAAACTCGTATGTTTGAACAGACATTCAGAGTTGAACTCCTTTGTTATAAATCCATTTTAAATTGATCTTTGACGTAAAATTTAACTGCTTATGTTTGGTTGAAATATTCTTTTAGTTGAAAATAGGGTTAACTTTGGATTTCTTATGTCTACCGTTATTTTTGTTTCTTACATAAGATCTTGTAAATCGCAATTTCTTATAAGAAACGGTAAGATTTTTGCCCCTTCGCTCTGACCTTTAAATCCTATCCAATAATTTTTGCATGACCACTTATTAGCAAAAGAATTGTAATATTCAGTTTATCAGTTTTGCAGAGAATTCGTTTTTGTTTTTATTGTCTTTCATTTTAGTATTAATTTTATTATTAAGTTTATTTTGATTCTTATTTTGATTTTATTAGTAAAATCATTTTATGATGACAAATCACAGAATCACTTATAATAACTTATTGCCACTAACACATATAATCACACGCTTTAGCAGTTTAAGAAATTTCAATCGCTGAGCATGCGAACCTTGCCTAGCACCTACCTAAAACTACCTACCCAGAAAAACAATCACACACACACACACGGAAAGTTTTCAAAAATGTTATTTTCGAGCTCCTGGGCTCGTATCATATCGAAATATGTCAAAAAAGTCGATTTAAAAAGTTAGGTAATTACAAACCTTCCTCTAGGAGGAAGCAAAATCAATAAAAAATTGCCCAAGTATCTAAAGTTAGTGTCGTGCCAAAAATCAGATCTCTGAGAAAAGTAGGTTTTCTATAATTCTAAGTATCAAAATAATATTATTGATGATGTTATATTATTAATTAATATATTATTAATGTTATATATATTTTGAAATTAAAATTTTTGCTGTTGAATGGCTGCTTAAAACCCGGAAATTTGTTTCCTTGATAGAAACGGTTACCCTTCCATTATATGAATATGACCTTTAATGGCAAATTTGGGAAAAATTCGAATCATTTAAAACAAAATTTTGAAAAGACTTCCAAGAATTAAAGAAAAATTGAAAATGAAAATAAAAATTTTGGTACGAAATTAGGTATAGGTTAATTAATTAGATAATTTTTTGGCTAATAATTCATCACAATTAGCAGTAATTTGTCGTTTTCATTTTTTCTCTGCTTTTCGCTCGGCAATGTCAATTAATTGTATGAGGATTCATAGTTGAAAACAGCTAACCTCAAGGATAATCATTATTGGTATTTCAATTTGTAACACGGAATATACGACAGTTTTTTTATGTTACCTCACTCGAGATTTTTGAATTAGCAACTTCCCTTAGAATAAATTTTAACTTTTTTTTAATTTTCATAATGGTCAACCGTTACGAAAAGAATATATTTGCTATATATTTTAATTTTTTTGAATAAAATTAATGACGATGCCATATTGAATTCAATATGGAAAGCTTCAAAAACTTAAGGGTTTTCTACCATAATAGATGTATTTTCATTCCAAAAGGGCAAATTTTCAACAAAACAGGTGAAAGATGATATTTACAGAAAATGGTTCAATTTCCAACAAAATATTCAACTTTCAACAGAATAATTGAATTTTTTACTCAACAGCGGAAGTTTTAACGTAGATAGATGAATTTTCAACCCAGAAGACTAATTTTCCACCAAGAAGATTAATGTTCTACCAGAAAAGGTGAAGTTTTAATAAAATACATACATTTTCCACAAAGTTTTTGGATTTTGAAGACTAAAAGACAAATAATCTATGAAACAGTTCAATTTTCAACTCAAAGATATGAGTCTTTAAAATAAAAACTACACATCCTATCAAAAATGTATTGATAACAGATTTGTAGTTCTTTTTGGTGTGAACAACTTTTGTGTATTAATTTCTCTGTACCTTGTGTCGTATGTCCAAAAATTTAATTTTTTATTTTGAATGCTGTTTTTTACGAATAAAACGAAAACTACGCGTGACTTTTCAAAAAGGGGAATATAGGCGAGAGTGTGAAGTCTATATTTTCCTGCTCCCCGATTTTTTATGATTGCTCCTTGAAGGATTAGCATGAAAAGTCGATCTGAGTCAAGGAGATTAAAAAACTCTTAAAGTGATGGTCATTAAAAGTTTGCCATCGAGGAAATTCCTCTAACCGATAGTTATAAAAGTTGTCATTTGCGTCGAAAGTTGGTACCAGGATTACGAGAGTTATTCTATGAATTTCGCTACAAACTAATCTTTTTTCTGCAATACATTGTGATGCTGCAATTTGCAACTCACAAGACATATTTCATGATAATATTTAAGTTAAAGATAATTCATCAAATTATGAATTATAATGTCTGGTACACCACTGAGGCTACAAGATACTCCATGATTCGTTTCGATTTAGTTTATAATTTAATTTCTTATCGCTGATTCGTTTCGAAATTTTAATTTTTCCACATGTAAACCATTGCTCGGAGTCAACATCATCATCGTGGGATATCGCAGGAGGTTGCAAATCATCGGGACGCCATAAAGACTCAGGCAACTCGCCACTCCAACGAAAGCTTTGATTCTACCATTTGAATTCTCCCACCAGTTCTACCATAAGGCGCTGCTGCCAAACTAACATCTGCAAATCTCAACTGCGAATCGCTTGTAAATATGGACTGGAAATCACCTGGATTCTCTACAAAACCTGGATTGTTCCAGAAATCTTCAGGATTCCTCGGTCAACAGGACATCCATTTCATCTTCATTTGAGGCCATTCGAATGAGCAATCCACACCAGCTATACGCGTGGTAACTCTAAATCTCAGGCCCGTATCGTCAATACTCATAATTTATAACCACGGTGCAACATTTTTAATTGTTATAAATGAGCCCATTAGTTAGTAAATGGTCGTAGGACGTTTTCGGAGAGTAAAAATAGTGTTTTAAATTTGTTAGGTTGAGGCTAGCAATAACGGAAATTAGAATATTAAAATTAAAAATGTCTGGATAGCTTTACTTAGTACGACATTGCTTTGATTCTACTATTGTCCACGCGACGTTGCGGAAGTGGCAGAATTTCGACCAATTATAGTGGAGCAAGTATGATAAACCTGAAATTTCGATTTGTCTCATTCTCCTTGGTCAAGAAAGCCCTAGAATTTATCTAGTTGGTCGAGAAAGCCCTTGATAAATATTATTTGATTTTAGTTGGCCAAGAAAGTCCTAGGATTCAATTTGTTGCCCAGAAAGCTCCCATTAATGTTTTGAGGTTAGGTTTGCCAAGTGGCCACGAGGTTTCCCAGGATTGAATGTCGTAAATTCAGAAAAATGTTTGTCCTGATTTTGTAATTTCTATCTTTTGTGATCTGATTTTGTGACTTTTTGTGACTTTTATTTGATTTTGTGACTTTTATTTTTAGACATGTTTTGATTTTGCGCAAATTTATCTTTAACATGATTTTTTGTAAATCTTTTGGTTGTTTGCCCATACCCCGAATTTTGTGAATAGTTGTTCCAATCCCCTTTAGTGCCCCAGAAAATTAATTAGTTGTCCCCTGAAAATAATTTATTATATCACTCTTCTCAGTGAAACCCAATATCCGTAGTTGCTTTCCTCCCAACCCGTTATTATCGAAAATTAATTGATATTTCCTGTGTCCTCTTCTCAGGAGAAATTTACCGTAATAAATTGAGACAGGCTCTAGTATTAAATTTCGCGAAATCATGGAGTATCGAATCGTTAATATGTTAAATGATTAAATACATTCACTTGTAGCATTATTCTACTTTTCGATCCTTAATCTTTAACAAGTATTCACTTTTTTATTCATTGAGCTAGATTGATTCTAAATTTAATTGTATCGCTCAATCTTAGTTATAGAGACATGTCTATAGCCGTTGATTTTTCGACCAATTTAATTTTCTCCGTTCAGGAAATTGGTCCCGAATATATTCACCGGCACCAATCCTGATAGAGCCTTAAATCTGAAATAAAAGATTTTGTTAGCGACCACGATTAAGATTTCAACTCTAAGTAAATTGACTTTGTGAAAAGAAAAGGATGTGGGATCACAAAAGCGAAAGGGATTTCTGAAACTTTCTCTCAGATTCGATTTAATGTTTTATCAACCGTTTGGGTTTTCAATATTCATTTTCGCAAACCTTACTGAATTTAGCTTTCTTTAGCGTTGAGAATGTCCAGGATTGTTTTAGTGTTCTTTTTCTTTGATTTTAATTCGCGAGTTATAAAGTGTGAAATATTTAGGCTCGTAATTTCAGGAAAATCATTGAATGAGTCCCCATGTCTGAATGAGTTGAAAATTCAATTGATTACCAATCCTTACAATTCTAGATTTCACTTTAAGTATTCTTTTAACGAGTTGATAGATGTAATTATCACCAGACAGAATTATTTTTTTGAGACACAGGGAAAAGACTTTTTAGTCCCCATATTTATACAGGTTAAAGAAAAGTCAATTTCTCAAAGCTTTCAAAATTTAATTGGTTTTCAATTACCTAGTTTTCACCAAAACGATATGATAGCATTTATATTCTGTTAGTGCTCAAAGGGGTTGATCGTTAGGTTCCCATAGTTAACGGGTTAAGAAAAGATCAACTTCCTTACGGCCCACATATTAAATGCTATTAATTAAAATAATCCAATATTAAATCATAAATTTATAAATATTTGAAACACTAGGATCCTCCTGGACAATACCTAAAACATCAGTTTCCGAGTTAGCTTCGCACGAATAGTCCGACCTGTCACGAATTTGGAGCTGGTTTAAAAGCGCAAGGAGCCCGTCCTGGCGAAAGCACCTGTCGTTATCGGTACCAAACGCAGAGTGATCTTCTTCGATCCGTCCTCGTATCGAGTGGGTCTCTCCATTCATTAGACCCGTTCATCCCCTCTTTTTCATTGATGAATTCGCACGCAATCATCAAGTTTTCTTCAATTCGCACTTGTTTCACGTAATAGCTACATTCTTAATATCTATATGCATTACCCTTTCGTTTAGGAATTTCGGAGAGGTCATTCAGTAGCGTAATAATATTTTTCTCTCAATGTGAATCGATTTTATTACTTTTAAATTCTAAAATATTCTGAACTGCTTCACACTGTATATTTCAAAGAATTCAATTGTAAACTTTCTCAACGGAAATCTGTTTCATTTTGCTATAAAAATTGAAAAGTATTCTTGAAGATGTCAATTTTGTGACTTTTGATCGATATATGTTCCACCAATCGTATTAATCTATTGAAAATAAATGGAAACCTGAATAATTGCTATTATGATTCGCTGTATTTTTATTCACGATTAAGAAACCCTTATCAATACGAAATCACGCCTTCTGCCTAATTTTCTCGGTTGGGATCTGAGCTAGTTTGAATTGAAGTGAGTTCTAATTCCGGTACATCGTAGTCTCAATAATGTCGCTTTCTCTGTTGAGTTTAGAATTTGAGAATTAGAATTCTTGTATTGAGATAACTTTCCGAGGCTTTGTTTATTAATTGCGATTTTGTTGTTTTTGACCCAAGAAAGGTCTGGCGCCCAACATATAATAGTAGAATAAGGAAGATTGAGATTACGGTGCCAAAGGTATATTAATTCCCTTTGTCAAAAAGATATTAATATTACAACATTTACATCATTTCAATACTAACTTTTCTAACTCTCGTTAATCTAAAATCTTGTGAATTTTCAACTTAAAAAATTGACTTTCAATAAAAAAAAACTCTCTATCAAAAAAGATGAATTTTCAACCAGAGATGAATTTCCAACTACAATTATTATGAATCTTCAGACAAAAAAGTAATTTTTAACAAAATAGTTTAATCCTAAACCAAAATAAGAATTTTCAACATACAAGTTTAATTTTCTGTCCAATTGGACGAATTTTCAAGAAAATACCTGGATTTTCTACCTTATAGTTGAATTTTCTGCTTATAAAAGACAACTTTTGAACCAAAAAAGAAATTAAATTTTCAAATAAAAATAATAATTTTTATCAAGAAAAAACGACTTTCTAATAAAATGGTTTAATTTTCAATTCATCAGTTTTATTTTCTACTGAATTGTTGAATTTTCACCAAAAAAATATGAATTTCCAAAAAAACAAGTTAATTTACGACCAAATAGTTAAATTTTAAACTAAACTGGTGAATCTTGAACAGGTAGAAAATAATTTTTTTACAAAGTAGTTCAACTTTAAACCAAGTAGTTGATTTTTCAACCAAAAACTAAATTAACTATGACGAAACATGTAATATTTAATACTTTTTGGTTGAAAATTTAACTATTTGGTCGTAAATTAAATTTTTGTTTAAAATTCATGTATTTTCAAGTTAGAAATTCAACTGTTTTGTAGAAAGTTCGTCTTCTTTATTTGAATTCAACTGGTTGAAATTTCGTTTTTATTCTTGAAAATTAGTGATGTGAACTGAAAATTTAACTAAATCATTTTTAGTTAAAAATTCATCTTCTTGATTAAAAAATCAACTTTTTGGTTGAAAATTCAACAATTTGGTCGTTTTTTGAACGACAACGACGACAGACAGACACTGCATAGTTTACATTGAATAGTCTCATATTTTATGCAAAAGCAATGAATTTTATTAAGTAAACACCAGAAATTACGAAAAAATGACTCTTGCTTATGAATTTGCATGTAAGTTTCGACGAATACTTAAACTACGTAATTCTGAAGAAACGCATTTCCAAGGTAAGAAAAATAATTTCGGTTAAAGAATTTCAAAGGAATTTTAAAGAAATTTGCGAGAGTATCTTTAGTTTTTCGTGAGGACTTTTAGTTTTTTCATGAAAAATGCACAAATCGAAAATCCGTATGCTGCATCCTGTAGTAGCAAGGATGGAACGTAAAGGGGATGAAAAAAATATTCCAACTAACTTTATCGTACTATTAAAAATGTATTTTTTACTGTATACACGTTAGAGTAAGTTATATTTTTGGGTGCAGTTCCGAATAGTACATACCTCTGATTGATTCGAAACTACGTATACTCATGTTTTTTGACTCGCTGATTACGAAAATGATAGTGAAAATACCCGAAAATTTGACTTTCATGGTGAAAACCATGAAAAACCCATTAAGTCATGGTTTTCTGCGTTTATCTCAGTAAATATTAAAAATGTGCAAAAAAGTTTCAAATAAAAGTTGTAGCTCTTAAAAAAATACGCCTTTTATGTGGTTTAGATTTATCACATAAACCCATTATTTTCCGAGAAAAATTGGATAATGTTTCAGCAAGCACATTTTGCCAAGACTCCATTAGTTTCGGTATTGCCTACTTACGTACTCCAGCATGGAAAGGTTGGAGCTTGGTCTTTAAAGTGCATGTTTTTTTTGCCTTTTTGTATTTTATTTTTTGCATTTTTTGTATTTTAATTTTTTGTTCTCGTAATTTTTGGATCATTTTTGTAATTAGCGTGTCAAAATACATGCGTGTACGCAGATTCAAATTATTCGAAGGTATGTACTATTCAGAACTTTATTCGTTAAAATGTTCTTTTGCCTAAATCAACAAACTCCTGGGAATATTTTATTCTCCTGGCATATTTTATTACTTATAATATGCGTGTTATTAATATAATTTCATACTCATAAACTCATATCATTTTGTGACGTCAGCACAGTTTCTTTGGATATGTACTTTAGATTTCGAGAATGATTAACTCCTCATCTTGATCTAATTATACGGATTTACATTATATAGGAAAGAGAATATTTTTATTGAAGCTTCAAAACAAGCTACATTCTTCGAAACTGTAGACTTGTCTGGAAGGGTTGCAATATTTATTCAAACCAATGCCCAGCATATTTCTCGCAGTGTACAATGAACGTTCGAAAATGGATTGAAAATCGAGATTAGAGAATGAAGCTTTCGTTTCAAGATGACTTCTCTTTCTCTAAATAGTTATGGATAAAATCCATCTTTCCAATTTTTTGAACACATTTTATAGAATTGATAATAGTTTTGCAATGCTTTAAATTCGGTGTTATCGTAGACACTATATGAATTTACAATGGAAAAATTAGTTTTTTCTAAAACGTAAAAGATTTTCTTCTTTAGACTGACTCTTATCATATGTAAATATATCAAAAGTACAAAGTTGACGACATAAATGTAAGAGATAAGGACTATAGTATAGACTATATAGGCTCATAGAGCAGTACAATGTTCATTAGTTACGTTTTGATTGAATTTTTTTATTAATACATTAATTAGTGTCTCCTCTCATCAGAAAAGATGAGGATTATCTGGACTCTGGTCTTATCCTTGAGCATTATCCTCAATTCTATTGGTGAATATAATAATAAAATTCAGAATAAAATAACTATAATAGAAAAAACTGACTTAAAATTGTAGATATAATATATCTATAATTTCAAGTAATTTCTGTGAGGCTTGTGCAACTGTGCTCGTCAAAATGTAGACGTGCACAGATGGTACCCTTCTAATTGCGCACTTATAACATAAAGGCCAAACATGTACAAGATATGGATTGGGTTTTCTCTGAAGATATTTAAACTCCAAAATCCAGGTAGATTTTGACAGAACGCATGGTTAATCGCAGACAAATACTGTTTAGTCAAAAATAAACAATAGATAATGCTTCAAAATTGATTTAAAATTAAGGCAGCAGTTTATTTTATTATTTAAAAAATCCTATTATGGAATTTTCACCGCGAAAAACAAAACGCAAAGAGAGTTTCTGCGTGTTTGGCTGATCGTCTACAGCGCGAAAATATGAGACGCTGCGATTTTTCCGTTTTCCTAAAGTCGGTGATTTGATGACAAATCGGAAATTCCTGTTTTAACTTTAATAGATATATAATATCAGTTGTGACAATTAAAAATACGTTTGGAAAGCCCGAAAAGATTGATCAGCACATGGCTTGGGAAAATGCATTATGAATGGGAAAACCTTTGTACAACTGACACCATGGTAGTTTGTTCTTTGCACTTTAAAAGCGAAGATTTTTACTGCTCTGGCTCAAGCAAGTATTCGTTAATATGCCAGCTGAAATAAATTAAAGTATTCATCAATGATAACATTATAAATTATGAATGAAAAACATAACGATTATATTCCATTTTTTATAATTATTCCTCAAGAACCTTAACCTCAAAAGAGCAACATCTTGTTTTTAATTGATGATGACCGATTCCATTTCAAATCATGCGACTAAATATTTACTTTGTTAATTATTGCTGCCTCTGCACTCGATGCCTTCGATTGTACTGTCGATTTTCTTCATTTTCGAAGAAAAATCTTCATTCCAAATAATTTGAAGACATTGATTTTATTTTTTCAAAGTGTAACATTCAATAAATTTTAAGTTTTGTTTGACTATATAAAAATTTAATTTGATTCCTTTTAAAATTTAATTTCTAAAAAACTTTGCCCTCTTCACATTTACAATTTTTCATAGTAGTTTAGACAAAAATTTTGATTTTTTGACCACATAAATTTTTCTTGCTGAAAAAATGGTTTACCTAAAAAAAAGCTTTTGTTTATTCTGACTTCCTAAACTGGACCTCTCTGCATAATTTAAAATGGAATCGGTCTGATAAGGATCTGTCAGAATTTTTGACTTTTTATTATTGTGATGCAAGCTAAAGTTAAGATGCTATAAATCATGAATCGGGTAATAATAAATAGTTTCTTAAAACAGCTTATTCTAAAAATTTATATTGCCTTATGGAGACAGACAATATAAATATTGCGGGTACGTAAAATTATTATAATACTTTGCAGCTGTACCTTCCAAGAGCAAAATGCTTTTGAAAACGGCCATCCCATCTCTCAATCTACCTGCTTGAACCGTGGACACCAAAAACGTCAGGAAAGAAAAAATTAGAAATTGACGAAAGAATGAAAAGGGCCGAAAATCGGATAACAAAAATAACTGAAGGACCAAGTAACGTCCCTTTGAAGGAATCCTTGGACAGGAATATCGCTGCCGAGTTTGAGGATAATGGTGGAATTTGCAAACAAGATATTATTTGCGATCACGATGTTGTGGATAATTTACCATTTCTTCCTCGTTTTACTTCTAGTCCGAGTCTTAAGTTTTTAGACGTAGAAGTTTAGGTTGGTGAGTCTTTCAGGGAAACTGGAGATGCAGGAATTAACGGCAAAAGTGGGGATCTACAGGACTCTTAGAGTTTTTGTGTCTCTATAAAAACGGATAAAGAACTCAGTACTGAAACAGGTCTTGAAAAAATGATTGTGTTAGATAATCTAATCAAAATTGTAGAGCTTATGAAACCTGGATTTCAATTTTACGTCTCAAAATGGACTCTTCGCGAGAGAATGATTATGTGTTTTATGAAATTAAAACATAATCTCAGCTTTGCATTTTTAACAGTATTGTTTCGATTTTGTTCTGAAAGGCACTGTCAAACAATTATTTTACAAATGATTGACGTGCTAAGTTTGGTCTTAAAACATGCTATTGTTATTCCGTCAACTGAAGAAATTTCAAGAAATGTACCAACATGCTTCGAAGAATTTAAAGAGACTCGGATTGTACTAGATTGTACAGAAATTTAAATTAAAAAACGGAAGAAATTATGTTGCCAACTGGCAACATACTTATTTTACAAAAGTGAGTACACGATTAAGTATATGACAGGGGTGACTTCAGAAGGGTTAATTTCATTCTTAAGCAAAGGTTCTCCTGGTAGAGCTTCGGATGAGGCCACATATGAAAAAAAGTGGCTCGATAGAAATGTTCGGGGAAGATGAGAGAGAAGTTGTCAGGAAGCAAGAAATTATTAATGACAAAGGTTTTTTAATCGATGACGTGTGTAGCGAGTACGGACTGAAATTAATTAGGCCACCGTTCTTAAGAAATAAATCGCAGTTTTCGGAGGCCTTAGATAATTGTCACATTGCTAGTGCGAGGGTTCACGTAGACCGAGGAAATCAACGGCTTAAAGTGCTTGCGATACTTGGCTCTAAAATGCCAACTTGTCTATCCTTAACGTGCGACAAGATAATGACAATTTTATGCGCAATCGTGAATTTAGGTGCGCCAATTTTGGATGATTCAAAATTTATTCACACTGATTCGAATTTAATGCCAGCAGAAGCGAACTAGAACATTGAAGTTGAAGGCCACGATTAGTACATTTTTAGTTTTTAGTTAATATGCTTGATACCAAAGATTCTAAATATAAAGGACTCTAAGATAATAACATTGTTTCTGCTGTATAAGTTTCTTTATTTTACAATCCTTCATGAACACATACATAATTAATCATATTTGAAAAATTTAAAAATTTAGAGCAAGAAGCATTTTAACTAGAAACGTAGGATCGATCTCGACCGATATTACCTCGATGCTACCACCACACGAAGCGTAAAGAACAAAGTGTGTTTTTTTCACATTAAGAATCGCCGTGCCCAATTGTACTTGACCGTAATATGTATGCTTCCGTTTAAGAGTAAGCTCAGACTGATGAAGGTACCTTGAAGTTTCTATATCATCTTCAATCGTTTTCTCCTTTCCAAGATGTGGACATTTGATCTCTATTAATTACTCTGGCTTGCCGTCTTCTGTGAATGTCATCCCATCTGGCGAATATCCCAAACAAGAATTTTCCGAAGGAACTATTAACTCAAATTCTTTTACTTTAATGTCAAACTTGTTTTCATAGGCTTTGGGCGCGTGTGGTTCCTTCTCCACTCCATGCTTCATTTCACGATTACTAAATCATTTTGGATAAAAACAATTTATAGATTTCTTCTCCCAATCTGGCTTCTCATTTTTAGAATAGGTGTAAATATCATAGCAACGTGAGCCAGTGATTCTAAACCGCCTACGTTATTTCCAAGTTCGAAAATTTTTCTGTGTTGATTCAAAAATATTAAGAGGATTACCACTCAGACGAATAAGTATATTTTCGCAGCATTTTCGCAAATCTTCACTGATCGTAGTTTCTGATAATTCTTGCATAAACTCTAAATGTTCATTATTGAAAGTAGCTTCTAATTCAGTGCAACCACTTTGTTTGTTATTAATATATGATTCGGGCAACAATGGTTCATGTCGACATATCGACAGGCAAATTATTGATTCATATTTTAATTGCAACTCTCTTTTAAATAGTGTAATAATATTAATTCATTGAATACTATAATCAGGGTGGCCGCTGGATCGGGAATTTTATGAGACCGGAAAATGACAGTGAATTTAGTTTGACCGGGAATTTCACAAATTTTTAGAAACAAGAATCTGTCTAACTTTGATTTCAACCGTTATTTAAATAATTAGTTAAATTGATATCGTTTTCAAGCGGACATTTTAATTAAAAGAATTTCAAAATGCAGTTTTAAAGACTTAAGCAATTAAAAATTCGAAGAGTTTGAAATCTAAGATTTTGGAGAAAAAATATGTTTAGCTGATCAACTGTCAATATAAATTAATTGATGATTTTAAAATTGATCTGTAATTTCAGCATTAAAAAGTGAATAATAATTGATTTTACAAGACGATTCGGAATCAGTTCAGAATTTTAGAATTTCCAGATTTTAATGTTAAAAATGAAACTGTTTCATTTGGAAAGTCTTATTGGTCAAACAAATATAAACGCCAGATTGAAACTTTATAAAATATTTTCAATTTTTAAATAACTTCAAAATAATATATTTACAACCTCCTAGGAAATTGATTCATAGGGAAAAATTGAAAATGATTATTCATTCTGAAAAATTAATTTCAAAAGAATATTTGAAATCATTTAGGAAGATTGACAAAATTGTCAGAAATGAATGTGGGCAATTGTAAGGAATTTTTTTTATTTGCCAGGATTTTAAAAGAAATTTTAGGAAAAATTCAAATCATTTCAGAAGATGTTTAGAAGTTCTGAATAGATTTCAAAAATAATTTAAAATGTGAAAAAATGTAAAACATGTAGATTTTTCCAGATTTTGAAATGAAATTTTTAGCTTAAAATTGCTTAACATGATATAATTTAAAATTTCTTGTAATTTTCTTGTAAATTAAAAGAAACTGCGGATAACTTAAGCAATGTAAACTAACATAACCTCAGTATTGATAAAGGACTCGTTTTACACACGTCATTTACTATCTAATTAAAATTATAATACAAGTTACAAAATTATAAATACTTTTAAGTGAATTAAAAGAAACTGAAAAACGTGCGCAACGTAAACTAACATAACCTCAAAATTGGAAAAAACTAAACTCGTTTTACACACTACAAGTAAATATTTGCTTATAATTTACATTTACTATCTAATTAAAATTATGATACGAATTACACAAAATTTAAAAGAAAAGCAATGATTCACAAGGATAAAAACATTTGCTGTACTTACATATTCAAGAACAATAATGTTGCAACCACGTGTTTACATTTCTGGCTGGATCCAGCTTTGCACGTGCAAAGAATTTTCTGCACAACACCATTTGATAATTTCCCCTTTATTTCATGGGAATCACTTTTGACATTGGATGTTTGTAAACAATATGCAATTATTAACACCGAACTATCATCGCCTTCTTCTTTTCCAAAAAAAAAGGTGTCCCGCCCGTTGAATCTGTTCACCTTCAAAGAAGTTTCTACACGGATGTGTCAACTTCGTAAATGCGCAAATTTCAACAATAGTGAACTTCATTTTTAAAATATTTGTGATAATTTGTCATAATTTTCGCACGTTACCCAGGCTTCTATTCAAAATCTACCTCAATCTACCTGGAATAGTGACCATATTGCAATTATGTCGACGGTGGCGCACCCAAGAATTAAATCCCAATAGGATTTTTTTTGAGAAATGCAAATCTGAAACATTCAAATCGATATCTCGAAAAGTAGTATTTGTTATTTAGTAAGGAATAAGTCCCAAGTTCGAAAATTACGACCGACATAATGTTTCTAAAACCAGGAATGTTTTAGAAAAATTTGAATTTCAAGATGGAAGAAAAATTCCAATTTTCGTACATTAAGTTATAAACCTATACGGTTCTAACAATAATGTTTTTCTTTAATTTTTACAAAAAAAAATATATATATATATATATTTGATGAATTTTCAAGCAAAAATAAAATAGGTCAATTTTCGGTTAAAAATTAATGTCTAACCGAAAAAATAACAACTTTCAACAAAACAGTTAAACGAAAAAGATGAATTTTCAATCTAGAATGATGAATCATCAAACCAAAAAAATTAATTCTTTACAATGGACTTCAATTTTCAGCCAAGAAGTTGAATTTTCAGCCAGAAAAGATGTATTGTCAACGAAAATTATAAACAAAACATTGAATTTAGGCAAAAAGTTTTATTTTCAACTAGAGGAGATAAATTTTCAACCCAAAATCAACTAAAAACCAAAACCATAAATTTTCAACCAAAACTGGAACAGTTGAAGCGGTTAACATAACCTAAAGTATTTTTATGACAAGCGGAAGTGGATAAGTACATTATAAACGGTTGCCAACTATGTTCACAACTATATTGAATATTACAACAACATTCACAACTCATTATAGGGTGACTAAAAAGTCCCGGGACGGTTGGATTTTTCCTCAGGTAAAATATTTTTCAAAAAAGTGAAGGTCATTCCTGACGTAAATTTCAACGAGGAATTCAATGGTGACCTTCATTCTGACCTTGAAGTTGACCTTCATGGCTTTTTGAAGGTCAACTTTGTTTTTTTTTTTTAACGGAAACCCCTTTTTTACATCTGCAATCGATAGAGCGGAATATTCTTCTTTCAGATACGTACTCAAGTCATAGGTCAATTGTAACGTTCAAGGTCAATTAAAGGTTATTTGAAATGAACAAAGTTTTTCAAGAGGTCAGTGCAATTCCTGAAGTAAACTTCAACGGGGAATTCAATGGTGACCTTCATTTTGACCTTGAAGTTGACCTTCATGGCTTGTTGAAGGTCAACTTTGTTTTTTTGAATAGAAACTCCCTTTTTTTACATCTGCAATCGCTAGAGCGGAAAATTGTACGTTCAGATACGTACCCAAGTCATAGGTCAATTGTAACGTACCAGGTCAATTAAAGGTTATTTGAAATTAACAAAGTTTTCCAAGAGGTCAGTGTAATTCCTGAAGTAAATTACAACGAGAAATTCATTGTTGAGCTTTGTATTGATCTTGGTGATGATCTTCAAGGTTTTTTCAAGGTTTTTTCCAAGCAATTTACGTTTACGTTCAGCTCTTCATATGCACGGGCAATCGCATAGCTTTTTGTCAAGAAGCTCAAGGTTTTCAGGTCGAACATCTTCACTGAAGCGTGAGAGGCAAAGGGACTCACGCTAATCAAGCACCCCAAAGGGAACAGAATTTACTACGTCCACGTCGTTGTTCCTGGGTAATACTAAACGTAAACGTAGACTCCTTGGAAAAAACCTTGAAAAAACCTTGAAGATCATCACCAAGAGCAATAAAGAGCTCACCAATGCATTTCTCGTTGAAATTTACTTCAGGAATTACGCTGACCTCTTGGAAAACTTTGTTAATTTCAAATAACCTTTAACTGACCTGGAACGTTACAATTGACCTATGACTTGGGTACGTACTTGAACGTAGTATTTTTCGCTCTATCGGTTGCAGATGTGAAAAAAGAGGGTTTCCATTGAAAAAAACAAATTTGTCCTTCAAAAAGCCATGAAGGTCAACTTCAAGGTAAAAATGAAGGTCACCATTGAATTCCCCGTTGAAAAATACTTCAGGAATTGCGCTGACCTCTTGGAAAACTTTGTTTATTTCAAATAACCTCTAATTGACCTTGAACGTTACAATTGTACCTATGACCATGGTACGTATCTGAACGTAGAATTTTCCGCTCTATCGATTGCAGATGTAAAAAAGGGGATTTCTATTTAAAAAAACAAAGTTGACCTTCAACAAGCCATGAAGGTCAACTTCAAGGTCAAAATGAAGGTCACCATTGAATTCCCCGTTGAAATTTGCTTCAGGAATTGCACTGACCTCGTGGAAAACTTTGTTCATTTCAAATAATTTCTAATTGACATTGAACGTTACAATTGACCTATGACTTGGGTACGTATCTGAACGTAGAATTTTCCGCTCTATCGATTGCAGATGTAAAAAAAGGGGGTTTCCATTAAAAAAAAACGAACAAAGTTGACCTTCAACAAGCCATGAAGGTCAACTTCAAGGTAAAAATGAAGGCCACCATTGAATTCCTCGTTGAAATTTACTTCAGGAATGACCTTCACTTTTGTGAAAAATATTTTACCTGAGGAAATATCCAACATACGATTGTGTACTTGAAGAAAAATGTAATCATCTGTTTCTTGTTGCAGAATTAGGTTCACAATTCGAATGTTTGCCTAATGGCGCCCCAATTCCTGGTGTTCCTCGTTACGGATCTTCTGCTTCTTCTCCTGACAGACATTCTCCTGGAAGGTCTCTTGCTCCTACCGGTCCTCGTTTTTCTGCCCAGTCTCCTCCATGTGCCCAGCCTCCTGTTCGTGAAAGGTCCAGGTCTCCTCGTGCCAGGGATCCTTCTTCTCTCATACTTGGATTCACACCTGAAGAACTTAGCTCCGTTCGACTTTTTGCCCACAAGAATCCGACTCGGATATTCGAACTACGAAGATACAATTTTCCTCCAGATAAACCAATTCGATTGAGAACCAGAGAAGATGTTCTTATTCCCATGCCAACCGAAGAGCAAATTGTATTATCAACCCCCAATGGAGACATATTTGCAATAATCGATAAATCTAACGACCAAAAGTTTTTTCGTGCAATATATGCACATGTTACTGCGAGGGGAAAACGGGCGAAAATTAACATGAACAGCGGCGCTTTTAAAGTATTGACCCCGGAAGAAAATGTGGAATGTCCAGCAGGTCCCAAAAACCCAATAGCAACGCGTTTTAAAGTATTTCGTGAGTAAATCAAGATTCTTCACACCTTACATTCAATTTAACAGATCTTTTCAGGGTAGCCGCTGGACTGTGAAATAACAGTGAATTTCTTCTTGACCGGGATTTGATAAATTTTTTAGTTTGCATTTTTAATTCAATGAATTTTAAAATGCATTTTGGCAAACTTGAACAATGAAAAATTTAAAGCGTTTGAAATATTTTAATTAAAACAAAAATGAACTTTCTAATGTGTAGCAATATTTGACTGTTCATTTAAAATGAGCAATTTTAAATTATATATTGAAAAGTAAACAATTTGAAACTGAATTATTTTGAAATAGAGACTTTGACCGTATCATTTTCAAAGTGCGAAAATTAAATTACGAACGTTACGATTGTAATTATTACATTTACAAATATATGCGCTTTTTGTTCCGTTGGCGTGGTCATACACCCCACGTTGTCCTCGAAGGGTTAACAAATTTTAATATATCTGATAGTGGATAATCTAATTAATTTAAAAATTTCTATGCTCCTCTCTACCAATCATTACTCCTTTGATTATTGTTTGATTATTATTATTTGGTCAAATGAACAAAATTTTGGTTAAATTAACCCTAGCATATGCTTTTCATATGGATAAAAGAAATAGTTGTTTGATCCAAGGAGAATTTTTGTTTAGCAAAATTAGGTTGACTATGCCATATATTTTTATTGATCTATGCAAATATTTTGGTTGAGCCGATTAAAACTCTCGGTTAATCTAAGGGAATATTTTGCTCGATCAAAAAAAAAATTTGAATTAATTCAAATAAATGTGTTTTCGCTGGTATAAGGAGAGATTTTGTTCGACTGAACCAAAACTTGTAGTTCGTCTAATCATAAGGGACCCAGGACGACCTAAATTGCAAATGGTTTACCATTACATTGTGTGTTCTTGTGTGATTTATTTAGAAGTTTATCAAACTTCTAAATATGAGAACTGTGCACGATCCTTTGCCTCTTTGATTAAAAAAATCGTTATACTGTTTTATCAAAAACCTAATCATGCAATCTTAGATAATCATACAGATTCAAGTAATCTTGCGTATTTTTCACATAATCACGTAATTCCAATCGATTCTTTGTCCGGATAACTTATGTTGACAAGGATCACCGAAATGCAAACAAATTACATTTTTATATTTTGAATGCTATTATGTTGGGGACTAGATACCCAAGGGCACGGCAATGAAATCTTTGGTGCGTCAAGACTGATAATTACTAAACGAAAAAGAAAGAAAAATAATTCATTCGGATTTCGAGAACACGGGAAAGGATAATTGCAATATATCAATAGTAATAATTTTTCTCGTCCTTCAGTTCAATAGTAATTTTGTATTACTAAGATTTTCAGGAAATATGTTTTATTAAAGTCAATAATTAAGAGGAATGGAATTCGGTGATTGACTGCATTTTTTATACTGTTTTCAAGATTAAATTATATCAAATTATGTTGCTGGTTTTGGTACAATTGAGGAATTAACTATTATGTTAAACATTCGTCCTTTTTGCCCAATTGACTGTCTTTGACTTAAAATGAAAATCTTTTATTTCTTGAAATATCAGTTTTTATAAGAACAACCGTTGAAAAGTTTAGAAAATTTCGCATCACAATTGCAATTCGTAAAATCAAGAGCTTAGTGTTCAAATATGGAAAGAGAACATGAGTAAATATTGCATGATTGCTGAGTGATTAGAAACAATATTTGTTCGAAAAATATAAATTTCTGTGAATGTAAAAATACCAGATGTGTCGGTTACCAGGTGAAACGTCAGATCTAAAAGGAGGGATATACATTTTCTATTTATAAAATCCAATAAAAAATTTTGTATCTGAAACATTTTTTCTATAACAAAATGAGAAAATTGAGAAAAATTCTTTTTCAGTTATTGATAAAAGGCGAATATATACCATTAAGCTATTTCCCTTTCGGCGAGCCTCTAGGGGTAAGCGTGACACTACCCGATTCGGGTAGTGTTTCTAGGTGGATAGTTTCTTGTAGTAAATAACTACAAGTGTGGGCTCACCACACCCACGGCCGCCAACAGCAACGCAGTAGTATCAGACGGTCACCCATCCAAGTACTAACCGCGCCCAACACTGCTTAACTTCAGTGATCTAACGGGAACTGGTGTTTCCAGCGTGGTATGGCCGTTGCCATTATATATAAACAAATATATAACGACCAAAAGTTTTTTCGTGCAATATATGCACATGTTACTGCGAGGGGAAAACGGGCGAAAATTAACATATAATTAATATAATAATATAATATTATAATATAATATTATAATATTATAATATTATAATATTATCATACTTGAAAAATAACGATTTGATCTTAAAAATACCTATGGCCAACTTTGGCCCAGAGTTAGCTGAATAATTCGTCAGTTTCTGACTCTCGATGTTAAGATTTTACGTTGAGCCCACACTTATGAATTTAATTTTCGAGATTAAATATATGATAAATACTTATAAATATAAAGAATAAACCAAATCTGACTGTCAATCTTTTATTGGTGAAGTCGGTGCAATTTTGGGCTAGAGGTCTCACGTATAGATCTGTGTAACTTTTTATTGAAAATTCAACAATTGCTTTGAAATATTTGATTCTTTTTGGCTTGAAATTTATTGTTGAAAATTCTACTTTTATCAACACTAGACGTTGAAAAGTTTAGAAATAATTTAAGAAAATTTAACTAGTTGGTTGAAAATGCATGCATTTTGTTAAAACTTTGTCCTTTGGTCTATAAATATATCTCTTTTGGTAAAGATTGCATATTTTTTTGGTTAAAAACCAGCTTTCATGTATTTAGAAATGATAATTCTAAGATAAAAATATATTTTTTAAGAATTAATTTTCTTAAATTGAAAAAGTATTTTGTAGCAAAAATGCTGATAAAAAGGATTGCAAGAATATTACTTTAGTTTTTGAAGTCTACGTACCACATCATAAATATTTTCTAAGAAAAGGCCTTATCTAACTGATAACCACGGACTAATTTTAATTACGTAAAATCGTGCCTGATAAGTATTTGTCAAAGAGATATTTGAATCCATCTATTCTTTATGCATTGTAATAATTAAAATTTTCCACGTCACCAAACAGTATACATACACGAAACATCAGAATATTCAATAGTTACGTTGTTCTCAAAATTCAGCGTTGATCAGTTTTTCCTAAATTTTTGCAAAAATGAGGATTCTTTATTTTCTGGCCTTAACCTTGGTCGTTATTCTTCATTATATTGGTAAGTAAAAAATAAAATATCATCATTTTTTCATAGTAAGTATGTTGGGAAATCTATCATACAATTATAAATTATTATTATTATTATTGATATTATTTCTGTGCTACTTATATAAGTGTACTTATTAGATGGACTTTGGGACTTACTTATCTTATTCAGTTTTTGGTATTTTTTTTTGTCAATGGGAACTTTATACCTCAAACGTTTCAATTTTGATCGCTCTTTGCTGAATTTTCAAGTTTTGAAGGCGCAATATAAGTTTTTCTTTAAAACGTGAACATTTAGGAGTTTCATACATTTTTTTAGACGAAATATCTCTCAAGGAGAAAAATTAAAGAATCCGTGATTTGCAGGGTATTTAAATCAATTTTTAAAATAATCACTTTTTAAAATCCGGTCACTTTTTTTGCTCAAAACACTACATTCGAATTTTTATTCTCATTTTGAAGTAAGTTAACATAGATGAAGTGTGTGAATAATTTTTTATTTAGTTTAATGTGATCAATTTCAAATACGTTATGTTGGTAGAAGTGACGCCACCTATCTTTTTTGCCTTTTCGCAGAAATATCATCAGGTATGCCGCCCAAAACAAGGGACTTTCTGGCAAATTTTGGGATAAGTAACGAAAATGCGAATCAAACAGGTATATAGTTGTATTACAAATAGTAATTTATAACCGATGTGTCAGTAATTAAACTGATTCTGTATTAACAGCTTTAAACTCACTTTTAAAGCTTTGTTTTCAAATTAGAATTTACAATGTTTTTATTTATTCTAAAAGTATAATCTTTAATTTCAGTCAATAAATGCATTAGTGATGCCCCTCAGAAATATATGGGCGTTCCTGAAACAGCATATTTTCAAATAGAAATATATTTTAGAGAAAATATGGAGAACGATTGGAGAAAGCTATGAATGAATGATGCATGAGCGATTTCAATAATGAATAATAATTCTAAATGAAGTGATAAAAAGTAAAGCATTCAAAATTGAAAAGTTAATAACTGAGTTGTTCAAATGAAAATAGTTAAAAATCGAACTATCTGAAATTGTTACCTCCGTAATTGAATAATATGTTTAATTTTGGATGGTTATAATTGTAGAATTCTAAATTTTCATGTTAAACGCAGAATTCTACATTTTAAAAGTAAAAACGTTGTACATTAACGAGCCTTACACGAATATGCCAAACCAATTTTTATAGCTACAGACCCAACAATCTGATAAAAAGTAAGGAAATTTGACAGCTTTCAGCGACAGTGAACTTTGGAGCATCGTTTTTATTGAAGAAATACCAAAAATGATCTGAAAATTCACGGTTGTACTTGAAACATTTCTCAACAATTCGCCGTTAGAAAATCCATAGAATCACCTTCATCATTACTTCATCATCTTCATCAGAACTGGAGACAGTACAGTTGCATATTTATGTACAAAAAACGAACAATTTGTTATATGTTGAAAATTTTGCAATGGAAATTTGTTGAGAAATGTTAAAGTAACACGATTAGTTTTTTTTCAGATTTTTCGTAGTATTTTTACAATAAAAAACTATGCTCCAAAGTTCACTGTCATTGAAAGCTGTCAAATTCCCTTACTTTTTATCAGGTGTTTCGGTCTGTAAGCTATGAATATTTTTTTGGCATATTCGTTGGAGGCTCATTAATGTTAGTTAATTCGCGATGACGTCAAAAATGGAAAAAAACACCTACTTAGATTTTCCTCAAGCAGCATGCAACTCGCAAGTGCCGGCGTGGGTATTGAGGAAAAAGTTTAATCAACACTTTCAAAATTGTTCATTTTTTAGAGATTTACATTTTCTTAATATTATTGAACTTTTAAAGGGTTTCAGTACACCAAATTTTTAATACCACAATTCTTGGTAGTTACAATTTTTTCACTTTCTAATGAAGATTGTATTCCATTTAGAAATACGTAATTGTAAACGTTTCTTAGAATAATATAATTTTAAACATTTATAATGGGATTTTTTTTTTTGAACGGCGAAAATAACAGTGAATTTGTTTTTGATCTTAGAATTTCTTAAAACACTTTTAACTGTAAATAATGCAATTTTAATTCCATTGAATTTTAAATTATTCAATTTGGATCAGGATCAGGAGTTTTCGGTCTTCGAGGGGGACAAGGGTGGTTCTCGTAGTGTTGGAGGATGTTGAGGGAGAAAAGAGGGTGTCTGCAGGGGCTATGAAGAGTTGGAAAAGTGAGCTGAAGGGAAAATTTGTGGTGGTACGCGGCAAAGTCTTCAGAGACATATGTCGGTTGCAGAAGGTAGCGCATGGATAGATCCCAGTTATTGACAGAAGAGCGGGATGTGGGAGAGCGGGAGGTGGTCATCGAGCGTCGGGAGAGAGGGAAAGTGGAACGCATGAAGTAAGAAGGTGACGGAGAGAGTGTTTAGCCCAAGTGAAGGGGAGGATCTCTTGAAGAGGAAGAGGGGCAGCCAAGAGAGTCAGGAGAAAAGCGCGGTAGAGAGTCCGTTCAAGAAAATTACACGAACACGTCGTTCGCCTCCCCAAAAAATAGAGGGGAAGACGGAGAAGGAGGATTTCGGGATGCTGGTAGGCGTGATCAGGGGACTCTGGGAGGGCGTAAGGGGGGACTAAGGAGCATATGGAATCAGAGGAGATCTGAGTGTGAAAGAAAAGGACGGAAAAAAGGCTCAAGATGGTGGAGGGTAGGTCGGAAATGGAAATAGGTGGCAGGGGGGAGGGCGAGAAGAAAGGTATTAGGAGAGGGTAGAGAATATGATAACAGAGACAGTGGGAGACCGTAGGAATGAAAAGGAGGGGAGGGTGGATAGGGAAAGGATAAGGGCAATGGAGTTGAGAATGGAGAGAAAAGAGAGAAAAGAGAAGGCAGATAGGATAAATAATATTGTGATAAGAGGGTTGAAGTTAAAGAGTGGGGAAGAAGGAGAGGGCGTGGAAGCGCTGCTACAGAGCATAGGGTAGGTTAAAGGCAAGGTAGGGAAAGTTAGACTGGAGGGTAGAAAGGAGAAGGTAGTGGCGGTTGTGGAGTTGGACAGCTGAAAAGAGAAGTTGGGGGTAATGAGAAATAAAAATAGGATAAAGTATAAGGGGGTTTTTATCGATCACGATTTGACGAGGAAGGAAAGGGAGGTGCAGAGAATGCTAAGCGACAGGGCTAGGAGGATGATGTGTGAAGGGGGAGCGGTGAAGGTACGGTATCGAAAAATAAAAGATACGAGAAGATGTGGGTGTGGGACGAGGAGAAAGAGGTGCGGAAGAAAGTGCAGAATAATTTGTTTCGTAGGATGTAGGAGGTTGGGGGTAAAGCATGGTGGAGGTGTAGTGAAGGTGCTGTACTGGAACGTAACAGGGGTAAAGAAAAAAGATGAGGAGTTCTGGAGGTATAACCAGGAATTTGATGTAGTGGCACTGGTAGAGACGTGGCTAGAAATAAATAAATTAGATAGGTTAGAAGCAACGCTACTAAGGGGGTATAGGTGGAGACTCCAGGAGGCCGTCAGAGAGAAGAAGAAAGGAAGGGCCTTTACAGGGAAGGCGAGAGCTTCGAAAGGAAATCGAAGGATAAGATAATAAATAAGGCGGGTGAGATTCTAAGAGTCTGGATGGAGGATAGAGGCTGGACGGTGGCGAATAGTATGGTAACAGGGGACGATGAGGGAGAACACACATATGTAAGCAAGGTAGGGCTGTCAGTGATAGACTACGTAGTCATGAATATGCAAGGGTGGGAAAAGACGGAGATATTCGCAGTGGAAGGGGGGACTGCGGCAGAAGGCAATTTGGGGAAGGAGTGTTGACGGGGGAGAGGGTGAGCTGGATGAGGGAGGCGATAGGGAAGTATTAGGAGCAGCTAGGGAAGGTATGCTTTGAAGGGGAGTCAGTGGAAGAGATATGGGAGGATTTGAAAGAGAAAGTGAATATGTGTGTGCAAAAGAAGGTATTCAGAAAGAAGAAGAAAGGATTGGTGAATATGTGGTGGAATAGGGAATGTAAGAAGGTGAAAAAGAAGGTAAAGAAGAAGTACAAGAAGTGGAAAGAGGGAACTGCGAAAAGGGAGGTGTACGTAGAAATGAGGAAGGGACTTAGATGGATGTGTAAGAAGGAAAAACCGGAAAAAGAGAGAGATCTGGAAGAGGAGATGGGAAGTTTTAAGACATACGGAGACGTGTGGAAGACAAGAAATAGGCTTAGGAAGCGTAGAGTGTGGATAAGCGAGAAAATTGGAAGTGAGGAGTGTAGGGAGTTATTCAAAGAATCCTTTCAGGGCTCAGATTCAAAGAAGAGAGATAATGTGAGTAGAAGAACGAGGGAGGAACATATGGAACAGTTAAATGACAAAGAGATAGAGAAACAGATAAGGAAGCTAAGAAGGTTAAAGGCAGCAGGGCTGGACGGGGTTGATAACGAAGCGTAGCTGTTTAGTACATAAGAGGTTAGGAAGAGGCTGCAGGAAGGAGTGAAAAAAGTATGGTGGGAGAGGTTTTCCCAGGAGGGTGGAGAGAGGGGTTAATAGTGCAACTGTATAAGAAAGGAGATAGGGATTGCCAGGGAAATTATAGAGGGATTATGCTATTGGATACGGCGTATAAAGTAAACGCGATTCTCGTGGCGGAGAGGCTGCGGAACGATATCGAGGGGAAAGGAATATTGCCGGAGAAGCAGACGGGCTTTAGGGCGGGTAGGAGTACTATCGACAATATCTACGTTCTGCAGCACGTGGTGGATAGAGAATTAGCGAAGAACGGGTCGATAGTGTACGCGTTTTTTGTGGATCTTAAAGGCGCGTTTCCTTCGGTGAATAGGGGGAGACTGCGGGAGGCGATGCAGGAGACGGAAGTGGAGAGAGGCCTGATCGAGAGGGTACGGAAGATATATGAAGGGACCGAAGAGGGAAGTCCGCTTAGCCCGAAGCTTTTTGAGATTTCAATCGCGGACATGGAAAGTAACCTGGATGCCGGAATGGTAGGAGGAGTTAGGGTTAGAAGGGTTAGCATTTGGTCAAGCGCGTATGCAGATGACATAGTGTTGCTGGCAAGAAGTGAAGAGGCCTTAAAGGAGATGATAAAGAGAATGAGAAGATACCTGGATAATAATAGGTTAGAGCTAAATACGGAAAAGTCCAGGGTTATGGTGTTCAGAAAAGGAGGTGGAATCGATAAGGGAGGGGATTGCAAGTGGAAGGGAAAGGAGTTGCACCAGGTGAAATAGTTTGCGTACCTGGGCTTCGTGTTTCGGAGAAATAGGGGAGTGGATGGTCACAAAAAAGAAAGAGTGAAGATCGCAAATGTGGTGATGAGGCAGGTGCAGGGGTTGGGAAAGAAGTTATTCGCAGATAATTTTGGAAGGAGAATAAAATTGTTCGACTCAATAGTGATCAGTGTGCTATTGTATGGAGTAGAGGTGTGGGGTGAAAGGAAAGTGAGGAGGGTGAAAACGAGTTTAGGGATTCTAACGGAGAGTCAGGCTTATAAATATGAGGAAAAATTGAGGATAACTGGATACGTCTAAATTTAGTTGCTATTTCAACCAAAAAATTAGGATCGAAAGAAGAATTGAATTCAATGGAAGATGATAAATTTTCAAGTAGGTAGTTTAATTTTCAGCTCGTGAAGATAAATTTTCAATTAGAATTAGAATAGTGAAATTCTGAAATGAAAACTTAATTTTTGATAAAAAGAATCAACTTTCAACTGAAGTGATGATTTTTCAACCAAAAGATGACTTCTCAACCACAAAATTTGATTTTATGTACCAAGAAGTCGAATTTTCGACAGAATACATCAATTTTTAACCAAACAGTTGAATTTTCAGAAAAAATGTAACCAAAAATGGAACAGCTAAAGTCTCAGTCCCGAAGTGCTTTGCCTTTGAATTCTACGGCAAGTTGAACGTAGAAATCTTCGTGGAAATCGACGAGAATTTTTTCTTCTAGATAGCATAACCCCAAGTTTTTTTTATGACAAGCAGAATGGGTTAACAACATTTTAAACAGTTGAAAACTATGTTGACAACTACATTAACAGTTACAGAAAGATCCACAACTCATTATATACGTACCAACATACGGTTGTATACTTAAATAAAAAGTTAATACTCTGTTTCTTGTTGCAGAATTGAGTTCACAATTCGAGTGTTCGCCTCGTAGCGACCCTGTTTCTGGTGCTCATCGTTGCGGAGCTTCTGCTTCTTCTGACAGATATGCTCTTCGAAGGTCTGTTTCTCCTGCCAGACCACATTCTTCTGTCAGGTCTCCAACACCTGCCGAGCATCCTCTTCGCATCAGGTCTAGGTCTCCTCGTGCCAAGGATCCTTCTTCTCTCATACTTGGATTTCCACCTCAAGAACTTAGATTCATTCGGCTCATTACCCACATAAATCCGACTGAGATATTTGAGCTTCGAAGATACACGTTTCCGCTCGATAAATCACTTCGATTAAGAATCAAAAATAATATGCTCATCGCCATCCCAGCAGGAGAACAAGTTGTCTTATCAACGTCCAATGGTGACGTCTATGCAACATTGGAAAAAGTATCAAACACACTGACAGTTTTTCGCGGAATATATTTACACAATTGTTGGAAGGGAACACGGGTGAAAATTAATATGGAGAGCTGCGCTATTAAAGAATTGACACGAGAAGAAATCACGAAATGCCCAGTAGGAACCCAAAACCCAATCGCAACGCGTTTTAGAGTATTTCGTGCGTGAACAATAATTCTGCACACCATGAATTCGATTTATCAAATCTCTTCAGGGTATTCAATACGATTTAAATTAAGTTCGATTTCAACATTTTTAATAATTATGCGTTTACTTGGTAATTTTTCAAATTATGAAAAATGTAAAGTGCAGGTTTCTGGACTTAAATAATAAGAAAATAAAAGTCTTTGAAATTTTGCATAAAAAACGTTTTGATTTAATTGAGTGAATGTAAACTGATTCATGATTTTTCAAATTGAACTGTGATTCGCGAATAAAAAACAGCTATATAAAATTTAACAATATTTGACAGTTTATTTTAAATACCCAATTTTTAATCAAATATTGAACAGAAACCTATTGAAAACTAAATTGTTAAAAATAGAAAGTAGTAAATCGTTTTTTCAAAGGAAAAAATTTAGCTTTGAGAGTTCGAATTTGCTAATTTCAATGACCCTGAAAAGCTTTTGCCTACTGGAATTTTTTTCCTGGATGAAAACGGCTTCTCAGGTCTGGTTCTAGTTGGCCAAGATAGCGCTCAATAAATTATGTTTCACTTGAGTTGGCTAACAAAGCCCTAAAATTCAATCTGTTGCGCAGAAAGCTCATATATTACATTCTCATTCTAATGAGAAGGTATTGGTTTTATGTAAAATTTGAGATAGTCGGATTTCATCAAATCTCCACGTTTTAAGACCCGCTGAGCTAGAAAAAACGATTTTTACCAAGGTGTCTGTCTGCCTGTAGTCTGTCTTTCTGTCTGTAGCCACGATAACTTTCGAAAAAATGATCAGATTTGATGAAGCTTTGGCACACTTTTTTATGGCCTAAAAAGAGAGAACGTGTTCGTTAACCAGCTATTTTGGATGAAAATTCAAAAAGTGAGCACATTTTGAAAATTTTTGAGACCACTTTTTTTGAAGATTTGAAAATTCTATGTACGGTTATTAGTAGTACGCAAAATGACGAACAAAATATTCTAATGACTTTTCGTAATAAAAAAAAAAATTACTGGAGTTATAGCATTTTCAAAATGCCCAAAAACAAACGAAAATGAACATTTTAAGCCGAAAAACGCACGATATGAAAAAAAGTCAAGAGGAGAAAAACATTGCTTCTTGAACACCCTATAATATTTTCATAAAAACTTTTTGAATTTTTTGAAAAATAAAAAATTCAAATTTTGATCGCACAAAAAAATAATGAAAAATCAAAAATTCCATTTTGCTGTCAAACTATGCAAGATACGAGAAAAGATCATCTCACCAAAATCGTGCACCTAAAAAAGATCTACAAATTTCTCATTAATCACTTTTTGATATGACGCGTAGTTTTGTTTTTTTTTGTAAAAAACAGCATTGCAAATAGAAAAATCAAATTTTTAGACGAATAACACCAGCTACGAAAAAAATGACCGAAACAAAATTTGTTCATGCAAGGAAGAGGTACAAATTTGTTGTGAATCATGTTTTGATAGGATGCGTAGTTTTTGTTTTATTCGTGAAAATAACATTGACAGTAAAAAAAATCAAAATTTTGAAAACTATGCATGGTACGAAAACAGATAAATGAACAAAAATTGTGCATTCAAAAAAGACTTACAAACCTGTAATCAATTTTTGTTGTAAGAATATATTCAAAATTAAAAAAATTAACTTTTTTGATAAACGGCACAAGCTAAAATAAAATGTTAACTAATAAAATTTGTCGCCTAAATTATATCATTACTTTTCATTTGAAATCAAATACAAATTTAGTAATTTGTATATGAAGAACATATAACACAAAGCGCAAAGTGCGCGATCAGTGTATTTCGCAGCGCGAAGCGCGACGACCAAATCGCACGCCGTAAGTGCGCTCAAACTTTTTTGTTTCTATCATACGGTGCACAGAACCGAGCGTGAAACGCAAGGTTCAAATGATTTTCAAATCAAATATCGAGCGCGAAGCGCGAGTGTCTGGATGAGAATGTGTTCCTTAAGGTCGATAGAACCTTGAGTAAATAAAGTTCCTTTTCAGTCTAAAATAAAAACAAATTTAACAATCACTTAATATGTAGAGGTTTTGATAATTTTATAATATTTGCAAACTAACTTTTTCTTTTCATCCAAGTCGAACACGAAGTTCAAAAATCTAGAGGAAATAATCGAGCGCGAAGCGCGAGATAAATATATGATCGAGCGCGAAGCGCGAGATCCAACAGTCGCGCGCCCTAGGCGCGCTCAAACTTGCGAGCGAAGCGAGCCGCGCGCGAAGCGGCGATGAGAATGTGCCCGCAAAGCGGGCAGATTTTTTTTTTTAAGTTCGGTTTGCCACGTTCCATTAGGTTTCCCAAGATTGATTCATTTACGTCCAACAAAGTATATTCCGATTTTGAGCATATTTTGCTCATATTCTGATTTTGTGCAAAATTTTATTGTGATGCAATTTTGGACATACTTTTATGCTGAGATGGTTTTTGTGCATTTTTTTTCTATGACATGATTTTTGTGAATTTTTCGGTTGATTGCCCCATAGCCCAAATTTTGTAAATAGTTGTTTACCCCCTAGTGCCCCAGAAGAATAATTATTTGTTTACTACAAATAAAACTATGATTAGGCCACGCTCTATCGTTGAATTCCGCGAAATCATGAAGTATCGAAACAGTAAATCGTTGAATTATTAAATCCATTCACGTTGTATTTCAAAGAATCCAATTGCCGGCTTTTTCACCAAAGTTTTATTTCATTTTGCTGTAAAAACCTAAAAGTATTTGAAGATGTTAGACTTAAATTATAAAAATAAGAAAATGTGAATTTTTTAGTTCTGATCAATCTATGTTCCACCGATCGTAAGAATCTATTTAAATAAATGCAAACTTAGTTAGTTGTTATACGATTCGCTGTGTTATCATTCACGAGTAAGAAACCCCTATCAATGCGAAACCACGGCTTCTACCTAACTTTTCCACATTAGATCTGAGCTAGGTTCGATTAAAAGTGAGTTTATAGTCGAGTATAGAATTTAAAAGTTGGAATTGTAGTAACATATGTATAGTTGATTGAGTTAAATGGAGACTACGATGCCGAAGGTATATTAATTCTCTTGGTCAAAAAAATATTCATATTACAACAATCATTTTATCAATTCTCATTCCTATGCCGGCATTGTATGTTTTGAGGTTACTCACCGTTTTGATTGTATGTATTCGAGTCCTCTAATTTTCAGGGGGAATTATTTACTTCTTGTGAAAACTCGTCTTTTTTGAAAAAGTCGGTGCTCGACACTCACGCAGTGGAAGCGTCGCTGTCGCTCAGAATCTTTTGGATCTTAGGGTTTTCAATCATAAGAACACTTTTAAACTGTTCAAACTCTGTTTTATTTTTCAGTTCGCTACACGTGTTCACTTCGAGCAAAACCCCAGCGGGTCTTATTAACCATACGACGCGGATAGTTTTCGATGCGGACCCGATCCTTTCTTTTCGGGCTCCGAAAGTCGACTGGGGCCGGTGGGCCGTGTGACGCTTGCTTCATATATATTATAATTTTTGATAAGTAAATCCACAACCGTTGGTTATGAATTAATTTAATATAATGTTTAAAATCTCTCATGGCGATGTTGTAGTAGCTATAAAATTAAAATCATGGTGTAGTTTGGAGTTCGTCTTATACCTCTGTTTTCCTTACATACACTACTGTCGAGAGTGTTAAAGGTGACATTAGTCGCCTCTGGATGCTTTTTTAGAGCTACCGTCTCGTCTGCCACTCCATACATTTTCAGTCACTTTCATTCTACTTTTCTAAGAAGTTTCTTAGAATGCGACAGGTGTTTGATAAACCCGCTTCCGGAGCTGCTGCCAGTACCCTACGGATACCTAGATACCCAGTGGGCATGAAATTTAAGAACGTAATTGAAACGTTCTAAAAACGTTCCTTGGACGTACAATTCAAAAGACGTTATTTGAACGTTTTAAAAACTGTCCTAAGTCAGACCAAATAATTTTCTGAAAACGTTTCATGTTCCAAATACGTCCTTAAAACGTCTCTGGAACATTGTATGTTTAAGGAACGTTATTCGGACTGACTTAGGACGTTTTTGAGCCGTTCTAATAACGTTCTGTAACGTTTGTGCCCACTGGGTATTCAAGATGTTTACTGCATCTTGCGTGCATATTGCCTGTAGCTCAAATCAGAATAAGATGAATAGATGCATGTTTCACATTCCTCCGAATTGTCTTTACTTCATGCCTTAGCTCGCTATACTTACGGATCTTGGTTGTATAGGTTGCCTGACAATTCCGGTTAAGTGGACAAGCGATGTCGATGATGTAGACTCTTCCACCTCTTTTATCACGCATCACTATATCGGGTCGATTTTCTCGGATATAATTATAGGTCTGGATAGTATACATCCCGGAATAAGATGTAATCTTCCTTTTCTGAAATGTGTACAGGAATGTAGCTATAGAAAGGCATTCATTCTGTAGAGAGTCCTAGGTTCCGAGCAAGTTATTAATTTTTAATGCCCACCACATCAATAGGTCAGTGCTCAATCTATTTGTTGGTCTCTCGAAATAATCGTCACCGGTCAACCACGTTTTGATGTAACACGTGCTAGCGATAATTTCCGGGACTGACAACCCTGCCCTAAATTGAAGTGGCGAATCATTCCACTTCTGGAAACAGAACGCCCTTTTTCAGCCATATATTAGATGCCTCACTATCCACATCACAGGGATTTAACGTTTTGGGCCGCTCGCCGTAGATGGCTTTTTGTATCCAATTTGTTTCTTATTCCTGTATGGTTTTTGCCCTGATATTCAGGGCATCTTCAGAGGAAAAATTCGAGGGCGTGTAATTAAGAGATTCTTCATAGCTGGTTTTGTAAAGCTTGGTCACTTCTATGCGGAAGATCCTGTCTAACCCCTCAAAGTCGGTCTTCTTCTATTTGATGAGCCCAAAAGAGTATATGAGGACGAGGATAGAATAGGTGTTGACTTCCCTGATTTTGTTTGCCGAGTTAATAGAACTTTGCAGGACCGATATGAGTCTTGTAGTAGAGGCAGTCATTAGGATTTTCTTAAATCGTATGCTGAATAACCCTGCTTCATGAATACCCAGCTATTAATATAACCCACCCTCATCGATCACATCTACGTCATTCTGGTTCTCGTTCTCTACCTCTGCGGTTACAACCCAGTGTTAGCAAAAAATTCACTTGTAGCGCATTTTTGAACCAGGAAACATTTTATTTTCTACGGAATAATTTAATTTCATCTCAAGAATAATAAGTAATTACAAGATGAAACTATTCAACAAGAATTTATAATGTTATAAACATCGCATTTTCTTAAATACAAATTTTTTATTTTCGCCGCCGAAAAATATCCTCTGCTTGGTTAGGAAATTAAATGATTTGGTTGAAATCTTTTTTCCTTCTTGACTGAAAAAACTTTCTTGCTTGAAAATTCAGCTCCATTGTTAAAGCTCGTATTTTTGAACAGACATTCAGAGTTGCACTCCTTTGTTATAAATCCATTGGTGAACACTGAATTTTTTTGTGTAGAAACCAGCTTTCATGTATTTAGAAATGATAATTCTGAGATGAAAAGATATTTTTTTTAAATTAATTTCCTAAATTTGATAAAGTATTTTATCGCAAAAATTCCGATAAAAAGGATTGAAAGAATATTACTTTATTTTTTGAAGTCTACGTGCCACATCATAAATATTAAAAAAAAAGGCCTTATCTAACTGATAACCATGGACGAATTTTAATTACGTAAGAATCGTGACTGTATGCTTTAAACTCTATTAAATAAATGTTGTGGTAATAATTGAAATTTTCCACGTCATCAAACAGTATATATACACGAAAAATCAGAATATTCGATAGTTACGTTGTTCTAAAAATTGTCTGTTAATCACTTTTTCCTAATTTTTTGCAAAAATGAGGATTCTTTATTCTCTGATCATAACCTTGGTCGTTATTCTTCATTATATTGGTGAGTAAAAAATAAAATATTATAAGTTTTTTTATAGTAAGTACGTTGAAAAATCTATTATACAATGATAAATGTAAATACCATGTGAACTCTTTGAGAATAAACAATTATTATCATGGATATTATTTCTTTGCTACTTATATAAGTGTACTCATTAGGTGGACTTTAGGACTTACTTATTTTATTCAGTTTTTTATGTTTTGTTTTTTTTGTCAGTGGGAACTCTATATCTCAAAAGTTTCAATTTTGATCGCTCTTTGCTGAATTTGCAAGTTTCGAAAGCGAAATATAAAAGTTTTTCTTTAAAACGTGAACATTTGCGAGTTTTCTACATTTTTGAGGTATTTAAATCAATTTGTAAAATAATCACTTTTTAAAAGCCGGTCACTTTTGTTCCTCAAAACAACGATTTCAACTTTTTATTCTCATTTTGAAGTAAGTTAACATAGATGGAGTGTGTAAATACTTTTTTATTTAGTTTAATGTAATCAATTGTAAATACGTTACGTTGGTAGAAGTGACGTCACATATCTTTTTTGCCTTTTCGCAGAAATATTATCAGGAATGCCGCCCAAAACAAGGGACTTTCTGACAAATTTTGGGATGAGTAACGAAAATGCGAATCAAACAGGTATATAGTTGAAGTACAAATAGTAATTTATAACCGACGTGTCAATAATTAAACTGGTTCTGTATAAACATTTTCAAACTTGTATTAATCCTATAAACTAGAAAATATTGTACACGCATGGAACCTTGTTTCCAATTCCCGCATCTAAACTTTCAGACGTTTTTTTTATGTCGTAGAATTAGATTCTATACAGATATAAAAAAATGTATTAACTGCTGGATCATTTCTTTTCATCTCAAAAATTATATCTTGCCATAATTTATTGTCTGTCAAAAACAATTGCTGTGAACAAATACACTTAAATTGCACTTTTGAACAAAATAAAATTTTCTCTTCTGCAGGGTCATTACTTTTTATCGAAATAATAATATACTAATATAATGAATTGCCATTCAACATCATAGTTATCATGGTTTGTAAAAATCGTTCTGAAAAAATTCACAGTTTAAACTTCCTTCACATATAAGTTTCTTCTTCTGGGCGAAATCACCTATTCTTATCTTGAGAATTATATTTCGCCGAGAAAAGGAACCTTATAGGATAAAAAAGAGTAAAATGGAAAAAATAAATTTCTTGTAAACATTTATATAAATGCACGAAAACATGTATATAAATGCATTAAAACACCGGAAATAAAGTAGATGCCAGTTTAACCTATTATTCTGTTTATGAAAATGACGAAAATCAAGTGAATTGACCGATAATAAAAATTTCCACTTATCGAAAGTGAGTTTACTAATGGTACCTATTTTTGAGGAAATTTTATTAAATAGATCAAAGTATGGAGCGTTATACGAATCTTACTGAAATAGTCACAAATCCATTTAAATATTTTGGGTTGACCCAAAAAATACGAATTATAATTTTTTATCATTCAACACTAATCTTCTTATCTCCAATTTGGTCAAAAATAATCGCATGATTTTTCTTTGTTTTTAAAAGAAGTTTAAACCGTAATCCTTGGGCCATAAACAGACTCGTTATACCATTAAATATTTAATTAATGTTATTTTCGGTAAAAACAGTAACATCATACCAGATCTTGAGGACACAAACATTCACTTGAAAAAATATCCTTTATAGAAGTTGAAATATCATATTGCGCTCTTCTGCGAACATATATTTGATTTACTTTCCAATATTTTGTCAAGACATTTATGTAATAAGAAGTCAAAAGACTTTCGTATAAATCTTTGAAATGCACAACATGATATTGCAAACCCTATGAGGTGTACCTCTTCAAAATTCAAGGTTTTTTTTCTGATATTTACCTTTATTTAAATTTTCCATTGTCTTGGGTCACCTGTTTTGAACACCAAAACTAAAGTTCAAACGTCTTTTAAAAATAAAACAAAATTATGCAATAAGTTTTGCAACAAATATGAAAGCTCTACTTCATGATTCGAATATTCTCTTCACTTTTTTTCAAAATAGAATGTACAATGTTTCCGTTTATTGTAAAAGTATAATATTCAATTTCAGTAAATAAATGCATTAGGGATGCCCCTCAGAAATATATGGGCGTTCCTGAAACATCATATTTTGAAACAGAAATATATTTTAGAGATAATATGGAAAGTGATTGGAGAAAACTAAATCAAAATCTAAAATACATATGAACCTAAATACGAATAAGGCGTATTGACACGCAACACATTTTAGCTTTTTCTTTGTCAAACTGTCCAATCTATTATCTTTGAATTATCCAATTTTGAATTGAAGAAACGTTTGAATGAATGATTTTATTAATAAATAATAATTGTAAATGAAGTGATAAAAAGTAATATGTTTAATTTTGGAAGGTTATAATTTTAGAGTTCTAAATAAACGCAGAATTTTCATTTTGTTTCTTCCATAAGATTTAATTCCGCAATTAAAATGGAAAAGGTTGAATTTTAACAGTAGCTTGCTGCACACAATGCTTTCCTTAATCATCGCAGGCCGGAACGTAGGACTATGCTTTACTTCCTTTTTTAACGTCAAAGCCAGAGGACTCGAATTTTCTCGCCGATCTTAGTTCTCTAGGCAACCAAAGCCCAATTAGTTCTCGATAACGTCAACAATCAGAAAAACACCTACTTAGATTTTCCTGAACCAGCATGCAAGTCGCAAGTACCGGCGTGGGTATTGAGGAAAAAGTTTAATCAACACTTTCAAAACTGTTCATGTTTTAGAGATTTAAAGTTTTTTTCAACATGTTCAGGTGAGCTCAAAACTTCATGGAGATCGAGAATCTCGAATAAAAAGTTTCGAGATTCTCGACTGTGACTGTGTGTTCTCGATGCCTGTAATTGGCCATAGCGCTCCGTTACGTTGTGGGGACTGGTCAAACTTCATTGGACAAGCAAGTCTTTTTTCAAAAACCCGGGAGGACGGAAATCCAAATGGGATTGGTATCCATTGTCCGTATTGATGTTATTAGGGTGTTTTAAGATTTCGATTGCTTCTCTATGTTTTCTTGGAAAAATATTGTACGTTTTTGTGATGACAGTTGTTTTGTCAAATAAAATGCTATGTCCTGTTTCGATATGATATTCAGCTAGTGCTGATTGCGTGAAGTGTTTTAGCCTGACTTTACTCTCATGTTCCTTTACACGTTGACTTACCGCCCTCCCGGTTTTTCTAATATAGACTTTGCCACAAGAACAGGGGATTTTATATACCACCGGATCACTGAAAGGTGCCTTGTTATCCTTAGGGTTGTTTAGAAGTTGTACTATTTTTGCAAGTGTTTTAAATATGGTTTGAATGTTATGTTCATTCACTTCTTCAGGGCTGACCTGAAACTAAAGTTTCAGGTTATGTTATTCTTATATATGTATTCCCTACGATGCCTGTGACTGGCCAGAGCGTAATCACAGGCGCAATCACAGGCATCGTAGAGATCACATATATAAGAACAACATAACCTGAAACTTCAGTTTCAGATCAGCCCTGAAGAAGTGAACTGCAATGTTCACGAAACGTCGGAAACATTCATAGTTTCGCACACGATTGAAACCCGAAAAAGCTTTAATTTTTTAATTTTAAATTTATCACAAGTAAAATTTGCTAGTCGAATAAAAAACTCGTTCTAATCGGTTCCTACAGTACACACGCGCGGTATGTTCCGGGCACGATGAGAGACGCTCGAAGCAAATTACTTGAAGTTCCAGGAACAGCATGTTGAGTTGTTGAAAGCGCCTTTAGAGGGAGAAGTCACATATTTTAAGGATTATATCTTCACCCAAACAGAATAATGGTATCAAATTGCTAAGGGCAAATCACTGATAGCTGAAAATACAGAAATCGCGGATGTTGTTAAATTACATCATTTGAGAACAAATTTAACAGGAGAGCCAGCTCAGCTCCTTAAAAACATTCCGGTTTCAAATGAAAATTACAAGCGTACGTGGGATTTGTTAGTAAAACGTTATGAGAATAAGAGAATATTGATAAATTCTCAATTGTTTATTCTCTTTTCGTTAAAACCTCTAAAGTCAGAATCGGCTTCGAATTGGAGGAATCTAGTCAATACTGCTGAAAAAAACCTAGAGGCTCTCAACGCGCTTAAATGTCCAGTCGAACATTGGTCAAATTTCTTAGTCTCTCATCTGACCAACTTAGTGGACTCACAAACTCGACGTGACTGGGAGACATCATTGGGCGATACGGCAGTCTCCTTCTTATGATTCCTTGCACACATTTCTTGAGGGCAAGGTTCGCACATTGTAGATTCTTGAAGGGAATCTATATAACATAAAGGATTCTTCGAATTCAAAGTCGAATGACAAATCACAGGCATTGAAGTATGGCAAAGGAAGTCGCGCGTCGAACAAGAGTTCTGCATCATGATCTCAGCTTTCAACAGATCAGACTCAGAATTCTCATCAAGTTCGAAAATGTTTCGGTTGTGGGCAAGCATACTGCTTGATGTATCGCGCTCAATTTAGAACGATGTGTGCAATACAACGAAAGGAATTCGCGGCTAAAACGAAACTTTGTCTCAACTGTCTGCGTCAACATTCAACAAGCGAATGTACTTCATCAAGAACGTGTCAATTATGTGATCAGAAACATCACACCATGCTTCATCAAGATGCGACGACATCGAATATCACTCATCAGTCACTTTCGAATCAAGAAGAACATCGTACATTGTACAGCGTAGATGTTCGTCTTAATGTGCTTCTTCCGAACATACGGAAAGGTTCCTTTAACGCTCCTGTTGCTCAGGAAACATACTTCAGTTGGACCTTATCTGAGAAAACTACAGAAAATTCGTTACCTAAATCAACTAAAGAGCTTTATTCAGTACTAGGAATACATGTTTCTGTGCAAAACATTGTAGCCTTTGACCTTCAAAGGTTTTGGTAGGAACAAGAGTTCTATACTGACATCTGAAGAACAGTAATGTGAGGATTTCTTCGTGTCAACTCATTCGCGCACTCTTGAAGGACGCTATGTTGTTCGTCTTCCGATGAAGAAAGATATTTCATCATTTGGGAATTATTTTCGGCCAGCCTTCCGCATGCTTCAGCGCATGGAAAGTCACCTCGCGAGCGACGCTTCCTTCTTTACAGCCTATGAGGAATTTCTTAAGAAATACGAAAGTCTTCGCCACATGGTGACTGACACTGAGTCTTCTACTCGTCGTGACTCTTCTGGCTCCTTGCACGTTCCACGTCAAGGGGTATTGCGTGAATCAAGCGCTACTAATAAGTTGAGAGTCGTCTTAAATGGATCTAAGAAGACTGAAACTGGAATTTCGCTCAATGAATGCTTGCACACTGGAGTCACACTTCTCCCAAATCTACTCTACATTTTGCTTTGTCTCACCACAGTTACTTACGATTTGCCTTGTGCTCTTTTTCTTGCACTTCGTTGCATTCAGCAACTCGCTCTTGAAGAAAGTGAAAAATTTTCCAAAATCAGATGAAGTTGTACGTCGAGGGAAATACGTGGTCGACGTAATCACAGGTGCAGATAACTTCGAGGAGGCAATTTCTTTACAGAATCAATTACATTAACTTTTCACAGCGGGCGGCTTTCCACTTCGCAAGTGGATGTCAAGTGATTCTGATCTACTAGAGAAAATTGCAGACGATCTTCGAGCTTCGTCGCAGCCTCTTTCCTTGGAATTCCAGCAATCGTTTCATATGCTGGGCCTTTCTTGGAATCCTCAACGAGATCTGATCTGCTAGGATGGTTGAGTCCAGTTGTCATAACAGCTAAGATACTTATTCCAACTCTTTGGCTTTTAAAGATCTCCTGGGACGATCCTCTTCCGAACGAGGTTCTCCAACGCTGGCTTGCATATCGAGTCGGTCTTCGTTACATATTATAACGAAGTTTACATGTGAAAGAAGAAAGGAAGTTGTAAAGCAACTTCCTGGGGGCACGCCGAAGCCGTAACTGACCTCCGAGGGAGGAAAGGACGGCAAAACATATTGAACAAGTATCAAACTTACCGTCTAACCAAGAGTCAGATTAATTTAAGTAGTATTAAGTGAACTTCACCTGTTCTCTGTATGGCTAACATCGACCCAGAGCTTCCGAGGTTAGGCAATCAGAATAGGCAGCCCGATATTCGGGATAGGTGAAGTCGAGACCAAGAGTTGACAGCTCGTAAGCAAGGAGCAGACGGTTCAGAGCAGTGACAACAGACCGTAAACCATAGAAGCAGTACGAGAGGATGGGACTCAACAGACACGGCGCATCAGTCCCGCGCAAGTACCGAGAGTGCAGCACCGTCCACGACCACAGTACCCGACGATCACGCTTCACCGGATGGGTGGGGAGAGCGAAGTCGGCGGCCATGTTTCGCCGTCGACACAAGACAAGCAGCGCCGAGATCAGCGGCAAGTACCAGAACCAAGGAGATTGGCGGGTCAGCCAGATCCAACCCTGCCAGGCAACACCATTAAGCTCCACTCGCAGTACCGAAGGTAATACGAAGTAGACCCAACCAACCCTGTCCTGCCACACCGTTAAACGTCACTCGTAACGTGGGAGGTAGCACGTAGTACACCGAACCAACCCTGCTATACTACGTGGCTAGAGGACCTGGGATGTTAAGGTAGTTTGAAGGCGGCCATTTTAAGGCAACGGAAAGGCAGTCATACTGAAGAGGACCAATGGGGAGACGAGCAGCCCGGCCAGTGGACCCAATGAAAGACCAGGAGAGGTTCGAAAGCACCCATTGGCCGCGACCAGCAAGCGAGGCTTCTCGACCGTATTGGGCCAATGGGTGGTCTCGAAAGAAACACGGAGAGACGGAAGCGTCGAGAAGAACGCGAGGAAGGGCACTCTTGGTTCGACGGCGTGAGGGGAAGCGACTCCGGAACCTCAGACCGAGGAAAAGTATTTGGGAGACATTGAATTGCCATAAGGAATTAAGATAAAACCAAAATGGCCGGTAACCCGGAAGATCTTGCCAGGTGGCTAGAAGGTGAGTGGTGCACCCTTTCCGATTAGTGGTTCTCTCGGCTCGTCCGTATGGTGAGCCCGCGTGGCTGTGTTAGAGTCCCGCGGTTCGTTAAAGTTTAGATTCAGTGCCGCGAGAAGTGCCCAAGGCCCCTTCGCCACCCGAGACGTGGGGCACGCCCGACTCAGGAACCGCGGATAACATGTCGAGGCGGGCGTCCCTCACAGCTACCGTGGTCACGTCGTGTGGACGTCGGTCGACGTGGTGATTGCGCGGGTGCCTTGGGCGGCCATGTTGCCCACATGGGATTGCTCTGGGTGGTCTGTCGTTTCCGTTTTTATTCTATAAAGCCAGTGTTTTTCTGCTGTAATCATACTTTTATAGACAATAAATAATATGTTCACTTGTTAATACAAAATAAATTCTCTCTCGCTCGCGCGAACCCCGAACCCCGTTCTTTGTTCTCTATGCGAACTAGGTCGTGAGCTGGTCGACCTGCCAGTGACTAACCGGTCGTGTTCTTATCTCGAAACTCGGATAGGGTTCACCCCTATCTGGCGCCTGGACAAATAAAAGAAATAAACAACGAGCTTCGAGGGTGGTTCGTGGGTCAAAAGAGTGTGGCCCACGAACTCGGTAGAATCCGGTAAGAGGAGTCGTGAAAGTGGCAGGTAAGTGGCAGCCATTTAGTAACCTGGTTCTCCATCCTGGGCCAACCCCGGCCAGGTCGTGATAAACAGGTTGTACACGGAGATTGGAAAACCTCGTTACAATATCCACAATCGAAGTAGTTCGTTGGATAAAATTCAGTTCATCTTCTGCTTCCTGTGAACTGCATGTATTCAAAGATGCTTCGGAGAGAGCCTTCGCCGCAGCAGTTTATCTTCTTGTGACCTCTGATGCTGATACGAAGTCAGTTTTGCTGTTGATTTCGAAAACTAAGGTCGCTCGCTTGAAACAGGTATCGCTACCGCGCTTAGAACTGTGTGAAGCAGTTCTTCTCGTTCGACTTCTGGATCACGTTCAGCAAACACTTTTGTTGCATGTTCCCATTCATCTATGGTGTGATTCAATAGTCACGGTTGCCTGGATTCACGGACATCCCACAAAATGGACGACCTTCATAGCCAATATAGTTTCCAATATAGCCAATATAGTTCGACGTTTACTATGCCTATGACATCAAGCTGTAAAGCATCAACAATTGATGGCAGACCTTCCAGAAATTCGCTCGACTCCGAGTCGACCGTTCCGACATACTGGCGTCGATTATGCTGGACCCGTTTACTTGCGAACAATTAAGGGTCGTTTGTTATTGATCATATAAGGGCTACATTGCAGTCTTTGTTTGCTGTTCTACTCGAGCTATCCATTTGGAACCTGTCTCCGACTATACGGCTGATGCTTTTCTAGCTGCCTACTACAGATTCATTTCTCGACGTGGAATTTGTGCTACATTGACCAGCGATCAAGGTACAAACTTCGTTAGAGCAGACGTCAAACTTAGAGCGATTTTTTCAGTTGCTTCAAAGGAGTGAACGCTTTTAGCTTCGTGTCTCGCTTCGTATGGCACAGAGTTGCGATTTAATCCACCAGGTGCGCCGCATTTTGGGTCAATTGGGTAAGCGGCAGTGAAGTCAGCGAAACACCACCTTCGGCGAGTCATCGGAGATACTACCCTTACTTACGAAGAAATGAGCACATTTCTGGTTCAAGTAGAGGCCTGTTTAAATTCAAGACCTCTTGAATTCATGTCCGATGATCCTGATGATCTTACGGCTCTTACTCCAGGTCATTTTTTGATTGGAGAATCTCTCAACAGTATCCCTGAGTCAAGTTGCATTGACACTGCCTCGAATTGAACCTCGTTCAAAGTGGAGGACTCATTATCCATCACTTGAAGTTGGTGACCTCGCTTTTATCCGTGATGAAAATTCACCACCCACAAAGTGGCCTTTAGGTTGTGTCGTTGAGCTGCATCTCGGTTCTGATGGTCATGTGCGCGTTGTGTCTCTCCGCACGTGCCGTGTACTTTTCATTCAGTTGTGTTAGTTGAATGTTCCAATTTATTCATTTCTGTCTTGTTCTGTTAATGACAGTTTTAACCACTTCTTTATCAGATCGTCGTTAGAGATTTGTAATAAGTTTTCTTCTTAAAATTTTAATCTTCATTGTCATTATGAAATTATTATTTTTTGAATGAACTGTGTGAACCTTTTTAATTCTGTCCCAACAAAGCGGGCGGAATGTTCGGAATTGACTGCTATATTTCATTAAGTACATTGTTTTATTTTAATTGCACCTATTTAACATCGACTTTTCATTTTAGACTTTAATTTCATATGTTTACATTTTAATGGAATTCTAATGTTGAAGTGTTATAGATTTCATCTTTTATCATTATTCTGCTATCGTTGAGTCATATGCCTTGAGAGAGTGAGAGCCTGTCGCACCTTTCGAAAGAAAATTTAGTCGTCGCCCGAACGTTAAATTGAGAACTTGTCTCGTCGTTTCGGTAGACAAGTTCAAATTAATTTTATATCAATTTTAGAAATGATTTAAATATAGACAAGTTCGATTTTTTGAGCAATTTGGTTAACTTAAAAATAATTCAGTTGTTATTTATTCTCAATAACCTGTCCTTTAATGTACTTGTCGTCAAGAAGATTTATAAACATTGAGTCTTTTTTTCTCACATAAACTTCTCTTCCTCGCGAACAGCTGCCAAGGGGGTATATGTGGAGACTCCATGAGGCCTTCAGAGTGAAGATGAAAGGAAGGGCTAGTGGACAGTGTACAATAAGGATAGGACGGAAACAATCAATGAAAGTGTGGAAGACTTGCTAGGCGAAAGAGAGGAGGGTATAGTTGTACTGGGGGGGGGGGCTTCAATGCGTAGATGGGGAGATGATGGGAGCTTTACAGGAAAGGGGAGAGCTTTGCAAGGAAATCGAAGGATAAGGTTATAAATGAGGAGGGCGAGATTCTACGGACTGGACTGAGGATAGAGGCTGAGCGGTGGCGAATGGTATGGTAACAGGGGACGAAGAGGGAAAATACACATATGTAAGCAAGGTGGGGCTGTCAGTGATAGACTATGTAGTCATGAATATGCAAGGGTGGGAGAAGACGGAGAGATTCGCAGTGGAAGGTAGGGTAGATTCAGACCATCAGCCATTAGGGTTGTGGATAAGGGGAGAGTGTGGCGGAAGGCAATCTGGGGAAGAAGTGTTGACGGGGGAGAGGGTGAGCTGGACGAGGGAGGAGATAGAGAAGTATCAGGAGCAGTTAGGGAAGGTGCGCTTTGAAGGGGAGTCGGTGGAAGAGATATGGGAGGATTTGAAAGAGAAAGTAAAATGGTTTGTGCAAAAGAAGGTATTCAGAAAGGAGAAGAGAGAAATGGTGAAGATGTGGTGGGATAGGGAATGCAACAAGATTAAAAGGAAGGTGAAGAGGAAGTATAAGAAGTGGAAAGAGGGAACTGCGAAAAGGGAGGAGTACGTAGAAATGAGGAAGGGATTTAGATTGATGTGCAAGAAGGAAGAACAGGGAAAAGAGAGAGAGAGAGATCTGGAAGAGGAGATGGGAAGTGTTAAGACAGAGTGGAACGTGTGGAAGACAAAAAATAGCTTTAGGAAGTGTAGAGTGTAGATAATCGAGAAGATAGGGAGTGAGGCGTAGAGGGAGTTTTTCAAATAATCGTTTCAGGGCTCAGATTCAAGGAACAGAGATTATGTGAGTAGAAGAACGAGGGAGGCAGATATAAAGGAGTTGAATAACGTGGAGATCGAGAAACAGATAAGGAAGTTAAGAAGGTTAAAGGCAGCAGAGCTGGACGGGGTAGAGAACGAAGCCTGGCTGTTTAGTACACAAGAGGTTAGGGAGAGCCAAAGAAGTAGTGAACAGCGTATGGAGAGGGAAGGGATTCCCAGGAGGGTGAAGAGAGGGGTTAATAGTTCAACTGTATAAGAAAGGAGATAGGGATAGGCAGGAAAATATAGAAAGAATACGCTGATGAATACGGCGTATAAAGTATACGCGATGGTGGGAGCGTAGAGGCTACGGAAGGATATTGAGGGGAAAGGAATATTACTGGAGACGCAGGCGAGCTTTAGGGCGTGTAGGAGTACTATCGAAGATATCAAGGTCCTGCAGCACGTGGTGGATAAAGAATTAGCAAAGAAGGGGTCGAGAGTGTATGCAGAGACAAAAGATAAGGTAAGAGGAGGGGAGGAGATTTCGGAGGGATTCTGGATGGATAGGGGATTATTGAAAGGGTGCAGGAGGTGCGGGAGGTGCAGTAGGTGAAATAGTTCGTGTACCTGGGCGTCATGTTTCGGAAAAATGGGGGTGTGGATGGTCACATAAAAGACATTGGCAGTGGAAGGAGACGGGGAGAACGAGTTAGGGATATTAACGGGATGCCAGGCGTAGAAATATGAGGAAAAATTGAGGATAACTTGATACATCAAAATTTAGTTGCTATTTCAACCAAAAAATTAAGAAAGGAAAAAGGATTCGAATTCAATCGAAGACGATACATTTTCAAGCAAGTAGTTTAGTGTTCAGCTAGTAAAGATAAAATCTCAATTAAAGTTATTTTTCTGTTATAAAAAGCAGAATTGGATAAAAATGTTGTAAACAGTTGAAAACTATGTTGACAACTACATTAAAAGGTACAGAAAGATTCACAACTCATTATATACGTACCAACATACGATTGTGTACTTGAATAAAAAGTTAATACTCTGGTTCTTGTTGCAGAATTAAGTTCACAATTCGAGTGTTCACCTCCGGGCGACAGTCTTTCTGGTGCTCATCGTTGCGGAACTTCGGCTTCTTCTTTTGACAGACATTCTCTTGGAAGGTCTCTTTATCCTGCCAGGCCACATTCTTCTGCCAGGTCTCCTCCACGTGCCGAGCCTTCTCTTCGCATCAGGTCTATGTCTCCTCCTGTCAGGGATCCTTCTTCTCTCATACTTGGGTTTCCACCTGAAGAACTTAGATTCATTCGACTCATTACCTACAATAATCCGACTGTGATATTTGAGCTTCGGAGATACACTTTTCCGCTCGATAAACCACTTAGATTAAGAATAAAAAAACATGTTCTCATCGCCATCCCAGCAGGAGAACAAGTTGTCTTATCAACGTCCAATGGTAACGTCTATGCAGCATTGGAAAAAGTATCAAACACACTCACAGTTTTTCGTGGCATATATTTACACAATAGTTGCAGGGGAACACGGGTGAAAATTAATATGGGCAGCGGCGCTATTAAAGAATTGACACGAGAAGAAATGGCGAAATGCCCAGTCGGAACCCAAAACCCAATCGCAACGCGTTTTAGAGTATTTCGTGCGTGAACGATAATTCTTCACACCATAAATTCAATTTATAAAATATTTTCAGGGTATGCAATGCAATTCAAATTAAGTTGGATTTCAACATTTTTTATAATCATACGTTTACTTGGTAATCTTTAAATTATTAAAAATTTGAAATGTTTCATAAAAAACGTTTTGATTTAATTCAGTAAATGTAAACTGATTCATGATTTTTTCAAATTGAACTGTGATTCTTGAATAAAAAACAGCTTTCTAATATTTAGCAATATTTGACGGTTTATTTTAAATGCGCAATTTCTAATCAAATACAGAAAACTAAATAATTGAAAACTGAATTGTTAAAAATGGAAAGTATTAAGTCGTTCAAATTTCAGAGTGCTGAATTTAAATTTTGAACATTACAATTTTAATTTTTCCATTTACAAAATTTTCAACTTGTATGTGAAAGTTGTTTGTATTCTACAATTTTACATTGCAACGGTTCAGTTTCTATTACTTTAAAGGAAAAAAAAATAGCTTTGAGAGTTCGAATTTATTAATTTCAATGACCCTGAAAAGCTTTCGCCAACTGGAAATTTTTTTCTTGTTTGGAACGTGTTCTTCTTATATTCTGATTTTGTGCAAAATTTTATTGTGATCCAATTTTGGACATATTTTTATTCTGAGATGATTTTTGTGCACTCTTTCTATGACATGATTTTTATGAATTTTTCGGTCGTTTGCCCCACAGCCCGACTTTTGTGAATAGTTGTTTGTTAAATTCCGCGGAATCATGAAGTATCGAAACGGTAAAACGTTAAATTGTTGAATCCATTGACGTTGTATTTCAAAGAATCCAATTGCAGGCTTTTTCACCAAAGTTGTATTTTGTTATGCTGTAAAAGCCTAAAAGTACTTGAAGATGTTAGACTAGAATTATAAAAATAAGAAAATGTGAATTTTTGAGTTCTGCTCGATCTATGTTCCACCAATCGTAAGAATCTATTTAAATAAATGGAAACTTAGTTAATTGTTATACGATTCGCTGTGTTATCATTCACGAGTAAGACTATAGTCATGCAGTGTTCAGCGCCACGCAGTAGACACATATGCTACATAAGGATGCGCAGTAGATACATACGATATCTAGGGATGCGCAGTAGGTATTTATGGAAAATAGACATACGCAGACGGTGCTTATGGGGCATAGAGTTACGCAGTACACTTTTGTTGTAAGCTAAGCTGCGCAGTATAGCGTTTGAGTATTCAGGGCTGCACAATAGAGACATACGGTACATAAGACTGCGCAGTAGCTACCAATTATATGTAGTGATGCGCAGTATGTATTTATGGTACATAGAACTACACAGTAGGTATTTATTGAACGTAAAGCTGCGCAGTACACTTTTGTGGTAAATTGGGATGCGCAGTAGGTTCCTGCAGTGCAAAGGGCTACACAGTAGAGATTTACGACATTTAAGGATGCACAGTTGAATTTTTCAGTGCTTAGAGCTATGTAGTATACATATATTGTACGTAAGGCTGCGCAGTTGCCACCTAAAATATGCAGGGATGCACAGTAGAGTTCTGTGAAACTCCAAGCAGCACCGTACACTGTTGTGGTGTATCATGCTGCGTAGTGAAGCCCTGCAGTGTGCAGGTCTGCGCAACAGTGACATATGGTAATTAACGCTGCGCAGTAGATACATACGATACGTAGAGAGGCGCATTAGGTACTTATGTGACATAGAGCTGCGCAGTAGGTATTTATGAGACATAGATATGCGCAGTAGTTATTGATGGGATATATACCTGTGCAGTATACTTTCGTAATAAATTAGACTGCGCGGTATAGTTTTGTAGTGTGTGGACTATCCACTAGAATTGTTAAAAATTCATAGTTTTACCATATATTGCAGGTTATGACGAATGTCGTTTTAGAATTTGAAAAAAATGTAACATTCAATTAGTTTTTTTCAGTTGCACAAACATTCCATGAAATATTATTTCAAAGTGCTACAAATAAAATAGAAAAAGGAAAAAATGCAACTGTGTATACAGACATAGTTGTAAAAATTGTAAAAAAAAAACTATATTGACCAAACGAGTAGACCATTATATCTAAGAAATAGAGAACATGAAAGATCGATTGATAATAATCTGCAAAATACAGCTTCAGCAAAAAACGCTTATAAGCACTCACATACTTTCGATTTTTATATTCCTAATGTTTTAATTCTTGAATCTGAACCAAATTTAGACAAATGCCATCTTTTGGAAATGATACATATTCAACGTGATAATAATACAGTTAATTTTAGAACAGATATCCAAGGGCGGGACCTCCTCTGCTTCACGAGGCGACCCTGAAAAAAGCGGGCGTCGTACCTCACAGATTTGTCCCGGCGACGGCAGCGGAACTTCTGCTGGCACCCGAAGTGCCAATGGTTTAGTGGGTGTGTCGAAGCAATCGACCACCCGAGTCAAATGGTCCGCCGACGAGTCAGACGAAGACCCGGGCCGGACGACGTTCAGTGGCGTGAAGTCGTAGCGGGGATCCTTATGAAAATCCGGTACCTTTAAACTAAGCGGAATCGCCGGATTGGTGAGTGCTTTCCGTCTTCCAAGGTCGTGGGTATCTGGATGCCCACGGCGAACATCAAGGAGGTGCCAATCTCCCTCCGGAAAAAAATCTGGTACCCCTGGATCAAGAATGAAAGGCCAACCCTGTGACAGGTCAAGCCTCGCACCTCTTGTGAAGAAAGAAAGGAGGACGAAAGGTCACCCGGAAGGGCTAGCCTCGTACCCGCAAGATACTGTACAGCACGAATCACTTCACACATAATTTATTTATGTGAAGAACGGATTCGCGACGGATATCACGGTGACACGTCGCGACTGAAGCTCTCTGGAACTTCATGTTGGGTAAAACTGCAGCGGCTTCCTTATTCCGATGTAAAGAAAGTGGACGAGAAGAAAATGTCCCAGAAAACAAAGTCCCTACGTTGAAGGGTTTAAGCGAAAAATGATTCAGAGTTCGAATTAAAAAAAAGACTTTATTTTGTGTTGCTCCTAAAGAGGAGCAGAGCGGCGTGTCTGTCTCCTTGACGTTCGTACAAAGATTGATTACTCTAGCTGCTCTCGGCTCGCGGCAGTCCGGGAACGGAGGTCCCGGCGGCAGTGGGAGCGGCGGCGAGCGGCCATGTTGAGAAATTTAACTTTAATTTCCCGCAAGTGGGAAGTGGCTAAGTCTATCAGGACGAATTTTCGGATGCTTGGTTAATGATTATTATCTATATGAGTTAATTTTTGATTTTCAGCTGCAAAATTATTTACACATGTTCCTGAAATTTATTTTACTTAATTAAAAGTATTAAATAATTAAAGAGAATGAAACTAATCTTAACTTATTATATGGTGATAAAGTCGATGTATGTGTACATAGAATTGCCATATAAACATATACCGACCTAAATTATGTTATTAGATTACCTAGAAGAGCGGGGTAATAAAAGTTAGAGTATTTGATTATCATAATTGCCTTGAAGAGATAGGGGAGAGCTAGGAAAAGGGACGTGGGTCACGTAGGGTGAGTAAACTCGTCGTTTGAAAACACCGTAATATGACAACTCATTTCACAGGCCCTTCACTCTTTTATCGAAAATTCGAGTGGGAAGCCGCACAGATAAGTGTCGATTTACGGGGTTCTCAACTTGGCAAGCGTCCTACAATACGATGTAGACTCTTCCAACTTTTTTATCACGCATCACGATGTCGGGTCGATTGGCTCGGATATCATTATCTGTCTGGATAGTAACATCCCGAAATAAGATGTAATCTTTCTTTTCTGAAATGGGTGCTGGAATGTAGCTGTAGAAAGGCATCCATTCTGTAGAGAGTCCTAGGTTCAGAGCCAGTTGTTAATTTTTAATTCCTGCCGCATCATTAGGTCAGGGCGTACATTCTCTCGGAGCCATTACGCGACAAACATCAATGATGCGCTCAATGTATTCGTTGGTCTCTCGAAATAATAGTCACCGGTGAACCACGTTTTGATGTGACACGTGTTGGCGATGATTTCCGAGGCTGACAACCCTGTCCTAAATTGAAATGGCGAATCCTTCTATTTCTGGAAACAGAACGCCCTCTTTCAGCCAATTATTAGATGCCTCACTATCCACATCATATTGATTTCACGTTTTGGGTTCTCGCCGTAGAGCGCAAAATTTTGCTTGCTGTTAAAATATTTTTTCGTTTGACATCTACAACGAGCCTTGCCCCCTATCTCGTGGTAGAACTTTTAGAACTGTTTTTAATCACCACATTTCTGTGGTGCTTTAGGTGCTTGGTCACTCCAAAGCGGAAGATTCTGTTTAACCTCTCAATGTCGGTGTTCTTCTATTTGATGAACCCAAAAGATTATGTGAGGACGAGAATAGCATAGGTGTTGACTTCCCTGATTTCGTTTGCCGAGTTAAGAGAACTTTTCAGGACCGATCTGAGTCTTGTAGTAGAGGCAGTCGTCACCCTCATCCATTACATCTACGTCATTCTGGTTCTCGTTCTCTACCTCTGCGGCATGCAGGAACATTGTAACTGTTACAACCAAGTGTTAGCACAAGATTTACTTATAGCGCATTTTTGAACAAGGAAGAATTTTCTTTTCTACGGAATAATTTAATTTCATTTCAAGAATAATAAGTAATTACAAGATAATACTATTTAAAAAAAATGTATATTAGAAACATTTGTCATAAACAAATTAATTAATTCTCTGCTTGGTTAGGAAATTAAACGATTTGGTTGAAATCTTTTTTCCTTCTTGACTGAAAAAACTTTCTTGCTTAATGATTCAGTTCCTTTGTTGAAAATTCGTATCTTTGAACAGACATTCAGAGTTAAAACGCCTTTGCTATAAATCCATTTTAAATTGATCTATGACTTGAATTTAACTACTTATGTTTGGTTGAAATTTTCTTTTAGTTGAAAATTCAACTATTTGTTGAAAACATATATATTTTTTAGATTTAATCTTTGCGGCTGAAAATTTTATTATTTGGTTTTGTATTTGATTATTTCACTGAATACATATTAAACTATTTCATTCAAAAGTTCTCCTCTATGGTTAAAAAGTGAACTGCTTCGTAGAAAATTCATATTTTGGGTTAAAAATTCATCTGTTTGAGTGAAAATTCAAATAGTTGGTTAAGATGTCATTTATTTGGTTAAAAATGCAATTATTTCACTCAAACAAATAGAATGTTTGCTAAACTTTCCTCTGAGTAGGATTAACTTTGAATTTCTTATGACTACCTTTATTTTTGTTTCTTGAATAAGATCTTGTAAATCGCAATTTCTTATAAGAAACGGTAAGATTTTACCCCTTCTCTCTGACCTTTAAATCGTATCCAATAATTTTTGCATGACCACTTATTAGCAACAAAATTGTAATATTCAGTTTATCAGTTTTTTCAGAAAATTCGTTCTTGTTTTTATTGTCTTTAATTTCACTATGAACTTCAGTATTAAGTTTATTTTGATTCTTATTTTGATTTTGTTAGTATTAAATTCATGTTATCACAACAAATCACAGAATCACTTATAATCATTTATTGCCACTAACACATATAATCACACGCTTTAACAGTTTAAAAAATTTCAATCGCTGATGATTCGAACCTTGCCTAGCACCTACCTAAAACTACCTAACCACAAACGTAAATCACGATGAACGAACCAAGCAACTGAACTATCCATCGCTTCGATCTTCAGGTAAAAATCTTCACTAATTTTTATAGGTTTATGTATATCTTTGCACAATTTATGTGAATTCGTCTTTTTTCATATCTTGCATAGTTTGACCGCAAAGTGGAGTTTTTGATTTTTCATCATTTTTTGTGCCATTAATTTGAATTTTCGATTTTTCAAGAAGATTCGAAAATTTGCTATGCTCATCTGGTAGGTCTTTCAAAATGCAACGTTTTTTTCTATGCACTTTTTTCATATCGTACGTTGTTTGGCTTAAAATGATCATATTCGTGTATTTTTTTTTTAATTTTGAAACTGCTATAACCCTGATAGTTTTATTTTTATCGAAGAAAGTTGTGTAAATAAATTGTTTCACTTTCAGAATAAGACGAATAGTCGTACATAGAATTTTTAAATCTTAAAAAAATGGTCTGGCTAACGAAATCGCCCTTTCCTTTCATAACCTTATAAAATGTGCCATTTTCAAAGAGTTTATTTTTAACCAAAGAAGATGACATTTTTACTAATAAATATGAATTTTCTATGTTCGACCAAAAACAATATAACAGTAAACTTTTCAAGCAAAAAAAAAGTTAACCAAAAATAGTTAGATTTTCTTAATGGGTAATATTAATTCAGTTTGCATATACGCGACAAAAAAAAAAGGGAAGTTTCTTGAAAACAGGGAGAAAAAAGGGGAGACTTTTCAGAAAGGGGAATATAGGCGAGAGTGTGAAGTTTATATTTTCCTGCTCCTCGATTCTTTATTATTGCTTCATGAAGGATTAGTATGAAAAGTCCATCCGAGTCAAGGATATTAAAAAACTCTTAAAACTGATGGTCATTAAAATTTTGCCATCGAGGAAATTCCTCTAACCAATAGTTATACAAGTTGTCATTTTCGTCGAAAGTTGTTAACAGGATTACGAGAGTTATTCGATGAATTTCCCTACAAACTAATCTAATTCATTTGCAATAAAAAAAAACTTTCTACCAAAAAGATAAATTTCCAACCAGAGATGAATTTCCAACTACAATTATTATGAATCTTCAGATAAAAATAATAATTTTCAACAAAAAAAGACGAATTTCCAACAAAATGGTTTAATTTTCAATTCATTATACAAGTTAATTTACGATCGAATATAGTTAGAAATTCAACTGCTTTGTAGGAAGTTCGTCTTCTTTAGTTGAATTCAACTGGTTGAAATTTTGTTTTTATTCTTGAAAATCAGTGATTTGAACTGAAAATTTAACTATACCAATTTTAGTTAAAAACTCATCTTCTTGATTGAAAAATCAACTTTTTGGTTGAAAATTCAACTATTTGGTAGTTTTTTGGACGACAACGACGACAGACAGACACCGAAGTACAAAGCATTTTGAACAATAATTAATTATTGTATCAACAATAATTAATTATTGTATCAGCAATAATTAACAGCTATTGGTAATACAAAAAATATGACAGCAAGAAGTCACGGCATCTATGTTTCGAAGAATACTTAAACTACGTAATTCTGAAGAAACACATTTCGAAGGTAAAAAAAAAATCATTTCCAGGGCCATGTTAAGCGTAAAAATGCTTAGTGAACTTTTTTGTGTAAGCTCGAAGTCAATCTCTGACTTCGAGCGCTTTATTTGCGTTTATGAGTACAGGTCTAGAACTAAACTCCTCAGAGAGGCGGCGCTTTATATATACTAATTAGACGTAGAGTGGGCGTAATTGTCAGCTCGTAACAACCCCCTTTTAGATTGAACTTAGTCTCTAAGTTTTGTTTTTTATCTTTAAAGGTTTGGTTTTTTGAACTATGCTGCATGTTTCGTAGTTTGACAATGATTCGGGAGTTGGTTGGGTTGGGTACGTTACAATATGGGATTGGTGGACTACTTTATTTCTATTACTGAATAATTTGATTGTTTTCGGAAAGCATCCCTTTATGCAATCGAGGATGCCTAATTTACCTAAGGTATACAGAGTTCCTAGTGCTAAAGCGGCGTAACCTAAATATTGTAACCATTCTAAACTAGTTTCTTTCCAAGTACTGAGCCTTCTGTGGGTGGCAATAGTATGTAGGATATTTTCGGTGACGTCTAGGCTAATTCTGGCTTGCTTAAGTTCTTCATGTGATATTTGTTTTGGAAGTTGTACTAATTTTTGTTCTAACCTGTCAATGTCTCTTTGTTCAAAATTTATCTCGTATGTTACATTTAGCCATTGCGTCATATGAGTTTCATATGATTTTTCTAATTCTAGGGTATCGTAGCTGTTGTACACTTTGCATCCAAATCCTGTAAGTTTTTGGGGTTCCGAAATTTTTTCTGTTTTAACTGAATCTTCGCAACTTATGTCTAAGTCTAATGGTTTGGAGGGTACTATAATATAACCATTTATTATAGGCATGAAAGTTTCCTTGTGTAACAGGTAAGGTGACTGATTACATTTGTTTTCTGAGTATCTTCAATGTAAACTGGCTTCGCAAGATTCGCTATCTATTAACTTGACATTAGGTTGGTTTCTTCTACATATTTTATATACATCTATCTGGTTACATTTGTCAATGGTCTGTCTGTCGGTTGGTACGTAAGAGTCTCGGTATTTAATGATCATGTCATAGTCGGGGACTATTGATATGTGGACTTTATTCACTTGTATCGGGATAGGAACTATTCTTTGCAAGGAACCTTCTTCTTTCTCAATTACCGGTATCTCCAGTATGTATGTAAATAGGCCTTGGATTACTGCTACGGAGAGGGTACTGATGTGTATAATGTGCTGGTAATTTTCTTCTTCATTGTCAAAATGGTAGCGCGTACGTTGAGTTGTCTCGAATTCTGTAATGGTTTCTTTCAACATTTTTGGTGTTAAAATTTGGGGATGTACTATCCCGTGCTTTCCGTCGCTTATGGCGTTGATCGCTGTTTCAATATCCTCGTTTGTTTTATCTAATAGTATTGCTGCTAATACTAATTTTGAGTTGACAAAACTATTCTTTGTTGCAGCATTAAGTCCGGAAGTGATGTTACTTATAAACTGTCTGTCGGTATTCTCTTTGGCAGCTATCCCTTTATGGTCCGTTGACGAGGAGTCTAAGATTAATTTAAGTATTTTTGTGTGATTTGACAGGATGCTAGCTATGTTTTTGTTATCTGTATAAATTGTGTCAAATTCGGTGTTCATTTGTTTCATGTCGGATTCGCTCAATGTTCCGAACAGAGTTTTGGATATATCACCCACAAAATTCGCTAATCCTCTTTTTTGACGTTGTTTGCCTAATAAACTTGTGTAGGATATTGTTTTTACTAGCTAGTCTATTGTAGCGACTCCTAACTAATTGGACTTTATAATAAAGTGTGCATTTCTTGTTACAGGCTAGTTCTGCCATAGTAATGGTGGTGTCGATGGCTTTAATCCGGTTTTCGGTGGATGTCATATTGATAGCTATAACCATTTTCCATTTTTCATGAAACAAGTGTACTTTAGAGATTTCCTCGATGTAGACGTTTCCTTGAATTTTCTAGAGGGTGTAGTTAGCTCTGATGATCGGTGCTAGGGCCAGCAGGAAGGTCCAGAAGGCTGTCATTATCGTCTGTGAAATAGGGCATTGTCTGATTTATATGAATTCGGATAATCTTGTCCTTATTTCTTATTCGTAAATTATTATTGTCTAAGTAGTCAATAACTTCAAAAGGGCCTTTCCAAGAGGGGTCTAGTTTGTTAGACTTAGTATTGTTGATGATTTTTACTGTGTCTCCTGGTTTGTATAGGGGGTGTTTGTGAGTGATATTTTCATCGAGTCTTTTCTTCGTTTTTTCTGTTTCTATTTCTATTCTTTCTCTAGCCCTTCGTAGGTTTTCTTCGTGTTTCTTTTTCCACTTTCTCACTAGTTCCGGATACGTCAGGGTTGGTGAACACGCTACCGATGATGGTATGTTAGCTTCTCTTCCAAACATAAGTTGAAAGGGTGAAAATCCTGTTGTTTGGTTCTTCATTGTGTTTATTGCAAAGTTAATAAATTTCAAATTGTCATCCCATTCATTGTTTCTTTCTGAGATGCTTGTTTTGATTAGGTTCCCTAGGGTGGAGTGCATTCTTTCGATGTTCTCGTTGGACTGCGGATGAAAAGCTGTTGTTTTTACATGAGTGATTTGTAATGCTTCTTCAAACTGTTGCATCATTTCTGATAGAAAGTTTTGTCCCTGGTCTGTTAGGATTATTTGGGTGCTCCGAAGATGTAGATGTAGTGATCGAGCAGCCCTTCTATTATTGAACTAGTTGTCTCGTTAGCCATCGGGATTAACACCGTGTAGCGGGTTAATCTATCTTGTAGGCTCAAAATATATTTGTTACCTTTTACTGTTTAGGGTAATGGGCCATATATATCTAGGGCTATTTTTTCATTGGGTTTCAGAGGAATGTCTGGTATAATTCCCTCAGCTTGGTTCTTGATTCTTGTGGTTTTTTGGAGTTGACAGATGGGGCATGTTTTGACGTAATTTTTAATGTCTTCATCCATACCTATCCATTGTCCTATTTTCTTCGCTTTTTCAATGGTATTCTTTTCCCCAAGATGTTCCGCATGCGCTTCTTTAATGATATTAGTTTTTTCTTCTTTCGTTAATTCTCGGTTATTGTTAAAGCATAGGTGAAATCCTAAGTGGGGATACAAGTTATATAGGTATTCCATCATTTCCTGTATCAGTTCCATTTCTATTGGTGTAAATAGTGGGTCACCGAATATAAATCTTATCAATTAAGTTAGTTTTTTGCTGATAGTTTCATCGATGAACCAGCCTAGTTTCCGTAACCAATCCTCTTCATTATATTTTGGCATGTCTTCTTTGTTTATTACTTTCCAAAGTTTTCCGACTGCGTTGGGTTTCGTTTTTAATTTACCTTGCGTTGGGTTCAATCGCCATGTCATAAAATCGTTGTAAAGTTCATTTTGTTGAGGTGTTTCGGATCCAGCTGAATTATTGGGATCGTCATTACTCTCTACTGAATCGCACCTTCTTCTGACTGGGATTTCAATTTTTTCTGGTAGTATTTCGTCCTTGATGATAGTGGGGCGTTTAATTGGTGTACCCAAAATTTCTGTATCTGATAGCTCATCGTCGGTAGTTAAATCATTTCCGTCTAGCGCTTGTTGTAGAATGTCGCTGGTATGGATTGGGAATAGTCTGGATAAGCAGTCTGCTACTTTGTTCTCCTTTCCTTTAACATATTCTATTTCGTACTTATATTCCTCTAGCCGTAATCTCCATCGTAAGAGTCGCGAGCTAGGGTCTTTCCCATTGTGTAACCAAATGAGTGCTTTATGATCAGTTTGGATTTTGAACTTGTTTCCTAGCAAGTATTGACGTAACCTTTTCATTGCCCATACCATAGCTAGGAGTTCTTTTTCTGAGGTGCTGTAATTTTCTTCTGCTTTATTAAGGGTTCTGCTAATAAATAAGCAAGGATGTCCGGCCTGGGATAGCACTGCGCCTAATCCTTGATTCGATGCGTCGGTTGTTAGAGTGAATCCTTCTTTAAAATCGGGGAATCTTAATACTGGTGATGTTGTTAATGCGTTTTTTAATTTTTTTAAAGCTTCTTCACACTTTGGAGTCCAATCAAAAATTGTGTCCTTTTGAGTTAGCCTGGTGAGTGGTCTAGCTATAGATGAAAAGTTCTTTATAAACTTCCTATAATATCCAGCTAAGCCTAGGAATGATTGCACGTCTTTAGGTGTTTTCAGCTGCTTGAATTCCTGGATTGCCTTGATCTTAATAGGGTTTGGCTTAACTCCTTCTGCGGTGATCAGATGGCCTAGGTATTCTAGTTCTGGACGTAGGTACTCGCATTTTGATGGTTCTAATTTCAAGCCTAATGTCTTTCCGAATATTACAATATCGTCAATGTAAACGAAGCATTCTTTCCCAATTAGTCCTCTAAACGCATTGTCCATCATACGTTTGAAGGTAGCGGGTGCGTTTTTTAGACCAAATGGCATCCTATTATATTCAAAATGCCCTTGTATAGTAGAGAATGCTGTATATTTTTTGCACTCTTTCTTCATGGGGATTTGGTGGAATCCTGCACTTAGGTCGAAGGCCGAGAAAAATTTTGCATTTCCTAACTGGTCGAGGATATCATCTATTACCGGGAGAGGGTATGCATCCTGGTCGGTGTCTTTATTAATCTGACGAAAATCTACTACCATTCTAAGCTTTCCTTCTTTTTTAGGGACTATCCATAGTGGGGAGTTGAAAGGTGATTGAGACTCTCTTATTATACCTTTTTTCAGTAATTCACTTGTTTCGTTAAGTGCGAATTCCTTGTGTTTCTCGGGTAGTTTATGGGATCTTAAGTTGATAATTTTTCCTGAATTCAGGATTATTTCATGTTCAGTTAGATTTGTACAGGGTAGAGGGTCTCCATCTAAAGTCAAGACTTCTGAGTATTGAGTCACAATTTCTTTTCTCCGTTCTCTAATTTTTGGTTCGATATGTTTTAGGTTCAGGCAATTTTGAAGTTTTTCCAGTCTTTTGAAGTAGTTTGCAGGGTAACCATCCCCTTTTTGGGCAAGATCAACGTCTCGTGATCCTATAGACATAATTCTGCTGAATTTAATTTTCTCTGGTATTTTGATGGGTTTCTGGGAATAGTTATAATATGGAATTCCTACCTTATTATTGTATATTGTGTATAGTCCATCAGGAATTTCTTTTTGATCTTCTACCCAAATTACTTGATTTTCTTCGTCGGTTACGTTGATTTTACAAATTTTTGTTGAGTTTCCTGGTAGGTAGTCTCCCTCGAAATGCAATGGTAGTTTCCATTTGTCGATTATCAAATCAGTTTTTGTAATAGCATATCTGGGGTATTTGTGGAAGAATGGTAATCCTATTATTCCATCTTCTAATAATGGGAAGTTTTCTTCTACTATGTGGAATAGTTGTTTTTTTCCCAAAATACTGCAGATAAGTGGCTTCCGTAATTTCGTGGTGATCGTCTCCCATTGAGAATTTTTTATAAAACTTAAAGGTTTCTTGTTCGGGTTGTAAATGGTTTCTCTTAATTATGTTGATTGCTGCTCCGCTATCTACTAATAATTTGTATATTGATCCGTCGCTTCTTCTTCTTCCATGTATTGATTGTAATTTTCCGGATAATTTAGATATTCTGCTTTGTCCTCGTAATTTATGTGCTCCTGGATTTCCTCCGTTGTCATTTTCTCCCTTTCTAAACATTCTTCTTGGGATTCCTGATGTTCCTGAATAGTTTTTACTTCCGGTGGTCTTTTTGGAAACTGTCCCAGTTGAAAATTTTGGGATTTTGAAAAACATTGGGATGCAAAATGACCAGGTTTTCCGCACTTGTGGCAGGACATCTTTAATATTTCGCTTAGTGGGAAATTCGAGTTTGGTACTCTCGCCTCTTGGGGTGTGGTATTTGCTGAAGGTCTAGTTGTTATTGGTCGGGGTTGGAATTTAGTAGGTTGTCTAGGGAATTGGCTTTGTCTAAGTATTCTATCTTTATTCTTTTCTCGTTGCCAAGCTTCCGCTTCCAGTGCTTCTTGCAGGGCTTTTATTAGTGTGGCAGGTTTCATTGGTCTAACCTGTGACGAAATATCGTCTCTTAAATTCATTATGAATCTTTTGATCGCGCTGTTCTCTTCTATCTCTAGGGCCATTTTCCTTTTCGTTCCGGAAGGGTATTCTGCTTGTACCGCGTACACAAGGTCCTTATAGGCGTCTCTGAAAAGAAGGCTAAAAGTTTGAACGGTGTTTCCTCCCTGTCTAATTGCGTCCAATTTAGCTCTGCACAATTCAATTGAGGTTCGTATTCCCAGGTTAGTTTCTAAAGCTGAGTATAATTCTTCATAACTTCCTATTGAGATGTGGCGTATAGCCTGTTCAGCGTTATCTCTTATTTTTTCAGCTATTACAAAATCGAGAAGTAAGTCTTGATTGTCACAGCGTAAACGAGCTCTTTTTACGCTTTTTATCCATGCGTGGATACCGGCATCGTTAGTTCCATGAAGGGTTTTAATCGTTCTAATCATATCCTTTGCTGGTGCTAGGGGAGTGATTATAGGGGCTGTTCTAGTGGGCAGCTCATTGGGTCGTTCCGTTGACATACTTCTTGGTAGTGGTGGATTCGTGAGTGTAGTTTGCTGAGAGATTATCTGTCTGATTTCTAATATCGGAAGCTCGGTGGATCGTGGAAGCTGTTGTCTCATTCCTCGTCTAGGGACTTCAGTTTTTTGACCGTCAGGATCCGAATCGTCGTCCGTTATAAGTGCTGTATTTTTTGCCACTTGTTTAATTTCCTGTCTCCTGTTGTGATTTTCATCGTTAAGTGTGGCGAGTTCTTCCTTCATTCTGGAATTCTCGAGTCTTAACGCTTGCATTTCCAATCGCCATTGCTGAATGGGATCCAGAGATAATAAAGAATCCGGTGCTGTGTGCGTTGGAGATTGTGCTCTCGATGTGGATTGAGTGTTGTTGGGGGAGGTCCTTGCCGTAAGGAATAAAGGAATCAGATCGTGTAATGAATCAGAAGTCTCGTCAGTATCGTCAGTCGCGTAAGTGACACCGTTGTTATCTCGATACTTTGCGTACGCCAGCGTAAAATATCGGTCTCGCTCCTGTTATCTGATACGCGAGGTTATCGTTTGCTTTTGATCTATAGTCTTTTAATACAGTGGAATGCAAGGATATCGTCTACTAGAATTTCTCTGATTCCAAAGTAATGGTTTCTATTATTGTTGAGGAAAGGCAGTGCTCTGCAGCACCAGGAGTATACCTTACCGGAATTGCAAAACTTCGCCTCGCCTAACGTGAAATTAACTTTGATTTCACGTTATTCTCCTTCCTCAGACAGCAAGGAGGACTTATTCTCTTTGCAATTCGATACGATTTGTTTTTTATTTAAATGCTTACTTTTCCTAAATTCGCTGGATGGCTTGATCCTTTCTGGTTGGCAGCTGGGAGTCCGTGGAGTTCTTCGTTGTTAACCTGGATTTGGGCGTTGGCCGATGACTGGTCGTCGGTCTTCCAAGCGTTGTTACGCAGATGCGTCTTCCGCCTGATTGCGGGCCTCGTTCAATTTTTGAATTTCGGAAAAACAGCGGTTTTACGTTGTATAGCGGCTACTCAATTCACCAACTATTTTTAACCACAGTTTTCCTACTTTTCAGGTTGTCGGGTCACCCGTAGGTAGATCCGGAGTTCAAGTGAATTTCGTAAAATTATGACCCTTCTCGTCCTAAATGAATTCCGTAGAATTCCTTTCCAGGATTCGTCACAAGAATTGCTTTTATAGGATTTCTCTATGGTATCCGTGGATACAGAAATCGAAAGAGCAATCCTGGCAGGATCGCCAAAATGTTAAGCGTAAAAATGCTTAATGAACTTTTTTGTGTAAGCTCGAAGTCAATCTCTGACTTCGAGTGCTTTATTTGCGTTTATGAGTACAGGTCTAGAACTAAACTCCTCAGAGAGGCGGCGCTTTATATATACTAATTAGACGTAGAGTGGGGGTAATTGTCAGCTCGTAACACCCATATGGAAAAATTAGAATTTTTTCCTCGCCCGGAAATTCAAAATCGGGGTTAAGTGAATATATATATTCCAGTTAAATATTCATCATTTTATTTGCAGCATTTCAAAAGAATTTTAAAGAAATTTTATAGAGTATCTTTAGTTTTTTTAGGACTTTTAGTTTTTTCATGAAAAATGTACAAATCGGAAATCTGTATGATGCATCCTGTAGTAGCAAGGATGTAACGTAAAGGGGATGAAAACAATTTTCCAACTAACTTTACCGTGCTATTAAAAATGTATCTTATACTATATACACATCAGAGTAAGTTATATTCTTTTAATTAACTTTTCATTGTTTTCCATGATTGTTCAATAAATTCCAAAATATTATAAACAATGCAAATGTTAAAATGTTCTTTTGCTTAAATCAGCAAACTCGTGGGAATATTGCCAAGATAAATCAAGGTGTAGCTTTATGGTTTTTTGATTAAAAATAATTAATGAATAATTCATATATATACCATTAAGCCATTTCCCTTTCGGCGAGCCTCAAGGGGTAAGCGTGACACTACCAGATTCGGGTAGTGTTTCTAGGTGGATAGTTTCTTGTAGTAAATAACTACAAGTGTGGGCTCACCACACCCACGACCGCCAACAGCAACGCAGTAGTATCAGACGGTCACCCATCCAAGTACTAACCGCGCCCAACACTGCTTAACTTCAGTGATCTAACGGGAACTGATGTTTCCAGCGTGGTATGGCCGTTGCCATAATTTTCGAAAATTCAAATTTTATTTGAATTTATATATAATTTCATACCCATAAAGTCATATCATTTTGTGACGTCAGCACAGTTTTATTGTATATGTACTTTAGATTTCGAGAATGATTAACTCCTCGTCTTGATCTGATTATTAAGATGTGCAGCATATAGGAAACAGAATATTTGTATCAAAGCCTAAAAATGGGCTACATCATTCGAAACTGTAAACTTGTCCTATTAAACTCCTTTCTATCACTTGAAGTCCTTAAAAAGCTTTAAATTTTCTTTAAATCAATGAGAATAGCTGGAAACCCCTTTAGATCTCTAGAATTCTCTAACATCCCGTTGAATACTCTGAGACTCCTTTGAGTCTTCAAAATCTAATAAAATTTGATGAGATCATTTTTAAATTTCTTAAATTACATGGAAATGTTTTAAAATTCCTTTGAAATATTGTTATTAAAGTGATTATTTCAGATATCAGTAATTCCTATAAAGTCGTTTTAAATTCATGAAAATACTTCAAAATCCCGTGAAACCATCAATAATTCTATGAAATAACTTGAAATCGCACTTATGCGGGTGAAGGATGGGTGCAGAGGTAAAAGTGAAAAATAATAACGTTACTTTATTCATGGACTGCACGCCGTAAAATCTGTTGAAATCAGATTAAAATATTATAAAATTCTATGACGAAAGTTTTAGGTAAATTTTCTACAAAATTTTTCTCCTTGAGACTGACTCTTATCAAATGTAAATATATCATAAGTACAAAGTTGACGCTATAAATGTAAGAGATTATGACTACAGTATAGACTATATAGGCTAGTAAAGCAGTATAATGTTCACTAGTTACGTTTTGATTGCAGTTTTTGATTAATACATTGATTAGTGTCTCCTCTCATTAGAAAAGATGAGGATTATCTGGAGCCTGGTCTTATCCTTAAGCATTATCCTCAATTCTATTGGTGAGTATAATAATAAAATCCAGAATAAAATAACTATAATAGAAAAAACTGATCATAAGTGAACGATGGAAAGGTAAATTAAAATAAAATCGAATAATGAGAGAAATGAGGTTTTTTACTCGTTTATAGAGTAGAGACACTGAAAATGTTACTCTGATTGTACAGAAGGGGGTTATTGAGATATCTTTGACGACAAAGGTTTAGTCCGGATTCCTATTGGGATCCGATGCGCTGCGATACACCATCTGGTGGCAGAATTTGAGACCTTCAGAACCAGGTAGATTTTGACAGATCGCATGGTTGATCGCAAACAAATACTGTTTATGCAAAAATAAGCAATAGATAATGCTTCAAAATTGATTAAAAATTAAGGCAGAAGTTTATTTTTTTATTTAAAGAATTCTATTATGGAATTTTCACCGCGAAAAACAAAAAGGAAAGAGTCTTGCTGCGTCTTTGGCTGTTCGTTTACAGCGCGAAAATATGAAACGCTGCGACTTTTCCGTTTTCCTAAAGTCGGTGTATCAGTTGTGATAAGTAAAAATACGTTTGGAGACCCCGAAAAGAGTGATCAGCGCATAGCTTGGGAAAACGCATTAAGAATGGGAAAACCAACAACTGACACCATGGTAGTTTCTTCCTTGCACTTTAAAAGCGAAGATTGTTACTGCTCTGGCTCAAGTAAGTATTCGTTAATATGCCAGCTCAAATAAATTAAAGTATTTATCAATGATAGCATTGTAAATTATTAATAAAAAACATAATTATTATATTCCATTTTTTATAATTATTCGTCAAGAACCTTAACCTCAATAGAGCAACATCTTGTTTTTAATTGATGATGTCTGATTCCATTTTAAATCATGCAGAGATGTCCAGGTTAGGGTGTCATAATGAATTTAACTTTAAAAATATAATTCTTCAATGAAAATAAAGATATAAGTATTTCGTACTTTAGCCGAAAAAAAATTATCTTATGATTTAGGAGCTAATGAAGTTAACCTTCCATTTGAAGATGCTTGAAATTTAAATTTCTACAAAAAAATTACATTCCATCGACTAAATATTTCCTTTGTTGATTATTGCTGCTTCTGCGACTCGATGTCTTCGATTGTACTATGGATTATCTTTATTTTTGAAAAAATATCCGTTGAACATATTTTCTACGTGCAAAAAGTACACGATCACTAGAAAGACCACTTATTTCCAGTAAATTATAGTTTATTTCAATGTTTTGTAATTTCCATAGAAGACATTGATGTTATTTTTTCAAAGTGTCACATTCAATAAATTTTAAGTTTTGTCTGACTGTATAAAAATTTAATTCAATTCCTTTTACAATTTTAATTTCAAACAACTTTGTGCTCTTCACATTTACCCTTTTTCTTAGTAGTTTACGCAAAAATAAAAAATTCAGATTTTCTGACAAATAGTATATTACGACTCAAGGCCAGAAAGTTGGATTTTCGGGCTATCACGCACGCCAGGGCATCCAATATTTCTGGCCGTGTTTCTTATACTATTTTTCTTCATCCCCAGCCGAAAGTACGTTTAATAATTAATGTTCATTAATCAAATGCGTTGTCGGCTGCTAGCTCGGATGCATTTTCCTTTGTGGCCTGCATCAGCACGCGCGCCACCTCGCGTAGCGCCGCTGCTGCTCTCGGGTCAGCTGAGCGGGCATGGGATTCGGTCGCGCGCCCGACTTTTGAAAAGCCGAGGCGGAGCCGAGGTTTTGCTGGTCGGGGCGGGTATCAAAAACACATATTTTTTATTTTTTCTTAATACTTCTTCCTCGTCCGCCAGACGAGAAAGAACCATTTTTGAGGTCTTGTGTCGTATTTTCATGCACAAAAATCGCAGCGACGCTAATTGATCAGTTTTGAGGTTGAATACACCGACGGTCACTTTTTTCCATTCACCTGTCAAGATAAATATTTTTCAGATCGTGTTAACTCTAGCAGGCCGCAAAAGCCACTGTTCCCGGACAGAAATGCGGCTGGGAAGACGTACTTTCGGCTAGGGGATGAAGAAAAAAAAAATTTCTTGCTGAAAAAATGGTTTACCTAAAAAAAAGCTTTTGTTTATTCTGACATCCTCAACTGGACCTCTCTGCATGATTTGAAATGGAATCGGTCTGATAAGGATCTGTCAGGATTTTTCACTTCTTATTATTTTTATGCAAGCTAAAGTTATTATATTATATAGTTATTATATTGCCTTATAGAGACAGATAATACAAATATTGCGGGTACGTAAAATTATTATAATAGAGTCAAACCTGGATTGAGCGATCCTTGATTCAGCGTTTCCGAGAATTGTCTGGAGAATGTTCGCTGCGCAGCGGGGATGCGTGAGAGGACCTGCGGGGAGGTGGGTTGTGTTCAGCCTGGCATGACAAAACAGAGAGAGAAACAGGAGAGAAAAAAAACAAGAGAGAGACAAAATAGTTCGGAGAGCCTGGATTGAACGCGGCCGTCAGCCCCAAAACCGACGCTAAATCCAGGTTTGACTGTACCTTGCAGCTGTGCCTTCCAAGAGGAAAATGCGTTTGAAAACGGCCATCCCAGTTCTCAATCTATACCAGCTTCAACCGTGGACACCAAGAAAACGTTAGCAATGAAAAAATTTGAAATTTAGGAAAAAATGAAAAGCGCCGAAAATCGGCTAACAAAAATAACTGAAGAACCAAGTAACGTCCGTTTGAAGGAATCCTTGGACAGGAATATTGCTGCCGAGATTGAGGATAATGGTGGAATTTCCAAACAAGATATTATTTGCGACAACGATGTTGTGGATAATTTATCATTTCTTCCTCGTTTTACTTCTAGTCCGAGTCCTAAGTTTTTAGACGTAGGGGTGCAGGTTGGCGAGTCTTTCAGGGAATCTGCAGATGTAGGAATTAACAGCAAAAGTGGGGATCTACAGGACTCTTACAGTTTTTGTGTCTCTATGAAAACGGATAAAGAACTCAGTACTGAAACAGGTCTTGAAAAAATGATTGTGTTAGATAATCTAATCAAAATTGTAGAGCTTATGAAACCTGGATTTCAATTTGTCGTCTCAAAATTGACTATTCGCGAGAGAATCATGATGTGTTTTATGAAATTAAAACATAATCTCAGCTACGCATTTTTAGCAGTATTTTTTCGATCTTGTTCTGAAAGGCACTGACAACAAATTTTTTTACAAATCTTTCTAGATCTTTCTGCTTTGTATAGCTCACAACTGTCAATATAAATTAATTAATGATTTAAAAATTGAACTGTACTTTCAGCATTAAAAAGTGAATAATAATTGATTTTACAAGACGATTCGGAATCAGATCATAATTTTAGAATTTCCAGATTTAAACGTTAAAAATTAAGCTGTTTCAATGGAAAATTCTTATTGGTCAAACAAATATAAACGCCCGATTGAAACTTTATAACCTATTTGCAATTTAAGAATTTAAGAAATTGTTTTTTTATTTGGCAGGATTTAAAAAAAATGTTGGGAAAAATTTTAGTCAAAATTCGAATCATTTTAAAATATGTTTAGAAGTTCTGAAAAAATTTCAAAAATAATTTAAAATGCGAAAAAATGTAAAACATGAAGATTTTTCAAGATTTGGAAATAAAATTTTGAAGTCTTTTAGGGATTTTTAAAATAAAAATAATTTCAATTTCAATTTAAGAAGCGTTCAGCTCGTAAAAAAATGTCACTGTTCAATTTTCAATATTTCTAGCTTGAAATTGCTTGACATGATATAATTTGAAATATCTTTTAATTCAATGATTGATTCTTTAATTTAGAGCATTAAAAATGATAACGTGGATTCTTATTTCTGGAACTAAGTCTGCATCTTTGAACTCTACAATTTATGGAAGTTTACAATTTTTCATTTGGCAGTTTAACTGCATTTAATTTAAAAATTTTCTTTTGAAAAGTATTAGTAGCTTCCATTTTATAGTTGTAAATTATTGAGAATTTGAATACGAAAATTTTTAATTAAAAACTTTTAAACTTCAATTTCAAAAGTTTAAAATTCAACAGTTCCACTCTGGGTGCTTCAATTTGCAGCTCAATTTTTATTACTTCAAATGGAAAAATTTTTAGCTTCAGAATTCGAATTTTTTGTTTCATTGACAGAGAAAAATGTTTGCGCACCTGAAAAAACAGGATTTTTTTTCATTGTTTAAAACGGCCACCCTGCATTATATAATGCAAAACACAAATTAATTTATGAAATTGTGGATTGATTTCTCGGCATTTCCAATTTTATCATTAGATTAGCGTCTTTTAATATAAAACATAATCGTTCGTGGTATAAAAACAATGAGAAAAAAAGTAAAAGTAGTTCATAAAACTGAAAGAGTGAAAATTACCCACATCAAAAAGGGAAGGCATTTAGTAGATCATGAGCCATATGATAAAAGCGCAATTTTTTTAAGTAGTTCACAGAACTGAACGAAATATTGCTTCAAACTGCAAAAAGATAAATAAAAAAAAATATATTTTCAAACCTACAGCTCTAATAAAAAAATGTATCCATACATGTGCTTAAACAATGCAGATGCTGGATTGCAGTTATACAATAAGATTTTAATGGCATCCGTCTGCTCATCTGATACTAAAACTGAATACTCCTCTTTAAATTCTCTATTGGCTCACGAGTTGCATATTATTTTTTGAAAGTGTCAGGATTAATTTTGTCATGTAAAAAGGATTGAAAATAAAAGTATATATTTTCTCAAACTTTAAACAATACTTCAAAGTTTCTACGAAATCATTATTGATTTTATATAAATAAATAATACAAAATTTAACCTCAATATTGGAAAAAGTACTCGTTTTACACACCTCAAGAAAGTATTTACTTATAATTTGCATTTACTATATACACCAGAGACTCGATAGATGAACAATCTCGGGGGTTGCCTGAAAATGGCCTTGTTCATATAACGCGTGCAGCGAAACGTAAACAGTCAGGGCCGCCTGAACCGTTTCCATAATATTGCGCAATCTACTTGACTGAGTAGTATAGTGCATGCGTCCCTTCAGAGGCGGAGTCGCAACCGTCTCTCGCCCTGCCCCCTGAGAAACTGTGGGGACCAGCAATTCTAGGAATTCATATAACGCGTTCGATCGCGCGTTCAAATAGCGAGTCTTTGGTGTAATTAAAATTATGATACGAATTACAAAAAATATAAAACAAAAGGAATGATTCACAAGGATACAAATATTTGCTGTACTTACATGTTCCAGAACAATAATGTTGCATCCACGTGTTTACATTTCTGGCTGGATCCAGCTTTGCACGTGCTCGTAGAATCTGTTCACCTTCAACGAAGTTTCTACACGAAGGTGTCGTCTTCGTAAATGCGCGAATTTCACCAATAGTGAAATTCATTTTTCAAATATTTGTAATAATTTTTAATGATTTTCGCACGCTACCTAGGCTTCTACTCAAAGTCTACCTGGGATAGCGGCCATATTGAAATTATGTCGACGGTGGCGCACCCAAGAATTCAGATCCCAATAGGATTTTTTGTGAGAAATGCGAATCTGAAACATTCAAGTCGATATCTCGAAAATTAGTATTTGTTATTTATTAGCCAAAAATAAAATAAATTAATTTTCAGTTCCAAATCAATTGTTCACAATGGTCTTCAATTTTAAATCAAGAACTTGAATTTTGAGCCAAAAAAGATGCCTTGTCAACGAGAAATGTAATAGTTGATACTTTTAGTTGAAAATATTTTCATTTTAAATTGAAAACAGTTGCGCTAAACAGAAAAAATACAAACTTTCAACCAGCTAGTTCAATTTTCAACAAACAAATATCAACTTTTATCCGGAAATGGAATAGTTAAATCCTCAGTTAAAAGGACGTAAAGTTTAACAAAAAAAAAGTCATTTTGAACTCAATAGCTATATTCCTAAACAAAAAATTGAATTTCCAAAGTAAAATGATAAATCATGAACCAAAAAAGTGGATTTTTAACAATGCAGTTGAATTTTCCACCAAAAATAGGCCTTTCCAGAGAAAAATGTCATAGTTTCTATTTCAAACCAAACATATTTTAAGTTTAAATAAAAACAATTAAATTCAATCAAAAAAGGCAAATTTTCAGGCAAAAAGTTTTATTTTCAATTAGAGGAGATAAATAGCCGACCCAAAATGAAATAATTCAACTTTCAAGTATAAAATTAATTTGTAATAAAAGAATTGCAACTAAAATGAAAAGTTTTCAACAAAAGGTGACTTTCCTGCCAGAAATGTTCAACCAAAACTGGAACAGTTGAAGTGGTGAACATAACCTAAAGTATTTTTATGCCAAGCGGAAGTGGATAAGAACATTGTAACTGGTTGACAACTACGTTTACAACTATGTTGAATATTACAACCACATTCACAACTCCTGATATACCAACATACGAGTGTGTACTTGAAGAAAAATGCAATCATCTGTTTCTTGTTGCAGAATTAGGTTCACAATTCGAATGTTTGCCTAATGGCGCCCCCATTCCTGGTGTTCCTCGTCACGGACCTTCTGCTTCTTCTCCTGACAGACATTCTCCTGGAGGGTCTCTTGCTCCTGCCAGAACTAATTCTTCTGTCCGGTCTCCTCCACGTGCCAAGCCTTCTCTCCGCATCAGGTCTAAGTCTCCTTCTGTCAAGGATCCTTCTTCTCTCATACTTGGATTTCCACCTGAAGAACTTAGCTCCGTTCGACTTACTGCACACAAGAATCCGACTGAGATATATGAGCTTCGAAGATACACTTTTCCGCTCGATAAACCAATTCGATTAAGAATCAAAAGTAATTTACTCATCGCCATCCCAACAGGAGAACAGGTTGTCTTATCAACGTCCAATGGTGACGTCTATGCAACATTGGAAAAAGTATCAAACACACTCACCGTTTTTCGTGGAATATATTTACACAATAGTTGGAAGGGAACACGGATGAAAATCAATATGGACAGCGGCGCTATTAAAGAATTGACTCGAGAAGAAATGGCGAAATGCCCAGTGGGCACCCAAAACCCAATCGCAACGCGTTTTAGAGTATTTCGTGCGTGAACAATAATTCTTCACACTATAAATTCGATTTATAACATCTTTTCAAGGTATGCAATGCGATTTAAATTGAGTTCGATTTCAACTTTTTTATAATTATGCGTTTACTTGGTAATTTTTTAAATGTAAACAGATTCATGATTTTTTAAATTGAACTGCGTTTTGTGAATAAAAGACAGCTTTCTAATGTTGAGAAATATTTGACAGCTCATTTAGAATGCCCAATTTTCAATCAAATATTTTAAAATAAATGTTTAAAAATAGAAAGTACTAAATCGTTCAAATTTCAGAGTGCTGAATTTAAATTTTGAACGTTACGATTTTAATTGTTCCAGTTACTAGGCCTCGTTCTAGTTGCCCAAGAGAGCCCTGAATTAATTATGTTTGACTTGAGTTGGGAAGGAAAGCCCCAAAATTTAATTTGTTGCCCAGAAAGCTCATATCATTGTTTTTGAGCTTAGTTTTTCCACGTGTCCATGAGGTTTCCCAAGATTGAATAATTTATGTTCAACAAAGTATGTTCTGATTTCATGCATATTTTTATCGTCAGATGATTTTTGTGCATTCTTTCTATTACACGATTTTTGTGAATTTTTCTGTCGTTTGCCCCATCAGCCGACTTTTGTAAATAGTTGTTTTCCCCCTAGTGCCCCAGAAAAATTCAAGATGTTTACTGCATCTTGCGTGCATATTCCCTGTAGCTGAAATCACAATAGGATGAATAGATGCATGTTTCACATTCCTCTATATTGTCTCTTACTTCATGCCTTAGCTCGCTGTACTTATGGATGTTAGTTGTATAGGTTGCCTGTAAATTCCGGTTAAGTCGACAAGCGATATCGATGTTGTAGATTTTTTCACCTCTTTTATCACGCACGGATACATCTTTGCAGGAATCGATAAATCTAACGACCAAAAGTTTTTTCGTGCAAAATATGTACATGTTATTGCGAGAGGAAAACGGGCGAAAATTAACATGAACAGCGGCGCTTTTAAAGTATTGACCGCAGAAGAAAACGCGGAATGACCAGAAGGTCTCATAAACCCACTAGCAGACCGTTTTGAAGTATTTCGTGAGTAAATAAAGATTGTTCACACCTTACATTCAATTTAGCAGATATTTCAGGGTAGCCGATGGACTGTGAAATGACAGGGAATTTCTTCTTGTCCTGGATTTTACAAATTTTTTAGTTTGCATTCTTAATTTAATGAGTTTTAAAATGCATTTTGACGGACCTGAAAAATGAAAGATTAAAAGCGTTTGAAATATTTTGATTAAAACAAAAAATAACTTTCAAATGTGTAGCAATATTTGACTGTTTATTTTAAATGAGCAATTTTAAGTCATATACTGAAAAGTAAACAATTTAAAACTGAATTATTTTGAAATAAAAAGTCTAGGTTTTAACGGATGCAGTAGAGGGCAGGCATGCAGTAGAGGAAGAGCGATGCATTATGTCCAGGAGAAACATCAGCATCCGGGTTTCTCTCGAACCTGAAGATCTGGCTGAACTAGATGACGCACATGTACCAACTCAGCACAATGATAGACTGAGAAAACTGTACGCGTCTCGTATTTAAAAATGATTGAGCACATAACATCTGGCAGAAAATTCTGTGCTAGGGTCCGCCAGTTCGCGTGCGAACTGCGGATCGTTCATCAGACACTCAACAAGTCAAAGCTGCTGATCATCAGGCAGAAGTTGACAGAATACAAGTACTATCTGACGCTAGAAAGAGTCTACATCAGAGAAAGAGGTGGATCAGAGATAATATACAGTTTTTCTTTGATACATCTCGACTGTTCCCGGACCCTTCAGTTACTGTGGACCACCCGCCAAAACCAGAGGAGGTGGAGCCATTTCGGGAGAAGTCTATAAAAACCAGCTTCTACTAAACAAAGACCTACATAACGTAAACAGCCTCAAGGAACTGTGCGGTTCCCTCATAAGACCTGAGGAGAAGTGCCCACCTATCACTACCGGAAAGGTGAACAAACTATTGAGAAGCATGCAGTACTCCTCCCAAAGAAGGGAAACTTCTCTGACCATATCAATTACAGGCCAATAAATTTTCTGAGCACGCTGTATAAAATCTTTACAGCTATACTAAATAATAGGATTCAGATAATTTATTATAGGTTATAAATTATTATGGGTTCAGATAATCGGACCTGTGTGGCAAGAGATGTACACATTACGCGTCTTAAAGGAAAGCGTAGCAGGATGTCGGGAGAACCTGCTCATCGACAAGTTCGTCTGCAAAGACGCAGCATTCTACCAGCCCTACCTGCCGATGGTCTCGATTGACTACTGGAAAGCTTTTTATTTAACCTCCCAAAGAGACGTCTTTTTGGGCGACTGCATGTTCCCTTTCGTCTTTTGCCTTACACTATTGTCATTATATCTCGCACTTTGTGATTCCCAAGGGTAATTCTGCGGCAAATCTGGATTTTGAAAGCATAAGGTCACTCATGTATTTTGCATAGATGACCTCAAGATCTTTGCTAGAAATGCAGATCAACTAAATAAAGCTCTAAGGATTGTCGAAGAGTACAGTCGGAATATTGGAATGGAGTTTGGGTTAGAATGATCCGCCAAGATTCATTTGAAGCAAGGACGACTTTCTGGAAATGCCGAATCCCCGGAGCTTATCGACATAAGCGCTGTAGGACACCTTCGCGCTATAGAGATCTAATTATACCTGGGCGTGATGGAGAGCCGCATTCTGGACATGCTTGCCATCCCTGTACGACTCTATTCATTTGAAGTAGTTCCATGTACGAAGGACGATATCAGATCCCTCTACATTGAGACAAGAAAGGTTATGCACATGAACAAAAGTTTGCACATTAAGTCGTCCATTCCGCGACTTTACATCTCACACCGTCAAAGTGGTCGCAGAATGCTGAATTTCGAAAGTTTTAATGGCAGGATCATTTTGGGTGCAGCATATATATACGCAAATGGATGAGACCCGCTTCTTAAAACGGTCATTAAACGAGAAGAAGAGGGAAGCGTAGCGTTTCACTGTACAAAGCAGCGGAGAAGGCTGCTAAAACATTTGGATCAGTCTATGTCGTTTAAGCTGACCTTTGATTTCAGTAAACCAATCGGATTAAAGTCGTGCACGGATGGTTTCATTTTTGCGTACCAAGAGGGTGTTATTTGTACTTGAGCATACTGTTGCCACATTTTGAGCCAAGTCTTTCCCGGTGATATCTACAGAGCGTTTCATACACACCTCGAGCACCTAGGATGCATACTATCTGTTAGTCCAACTCAAGCTGGAACGACGTACATTCAAAGACACAATGTGGCTCCAAGAGTGCTTATTACCATCTCTTTCGCCTTTACAACATTAGCTCTGAAAACGTTTCACCAAACGCTTCTAGGGAAATAGAATCAATTGTCGAAAATGAGAAGTGTCGAATATAGTGGAACTAAATATTCTCGAAAATTATTTCTGTCACACTCTTGAGACCTGGCATAGTATTCCTTGATTTCAAGAATTGAAACACGTTCCTTATGGAATTTTCGACACCAGCTGACAGAAAAATCACAGCCAAGAGTTAAGTTAGTCGTCCTGATAATCGGTGCTGTAGGAGGTGCCAACCTTTCACTCGCTCATAGCCTGTTCATCGTATTGAGCCCATCACAGACCTATCATGCGGTCGTGAGACGTGGCTACAGCTGAAATGCAGCGGTTGGCCTTATGAATTTTTTAAAACTATATTGTTTAAAAATTTATCATTCAAAATTGTCCCCAGATTTCCTGATAGAAATACTAATTTCATAAGCAATTCTTACGACTTTTGTTATAATATCACATGTATAGATGGCTTATTTTGTGTAGGGGGTGGTCAAAGATTTTTCTATGCTGCCTCACGGGGTGGGGGGTTATAGTCAACACCACTTCTCACATAAGTTATTTTGTTAAAAATTCAACAACTTTGTTGGAAAGCAATCCTTTTTGGTTAAAACTTCATCTATTTTCTTAAAAATTCGTCTCTTTTGCTTGGAAATTTATTAATTTGTTTGACATTTTTTTTCTTGACTAAAATAGTATATTGTGTATCAAGGGCGTAAAGAAGGCTATTTTGACGAGTGTGAACTTGCCGCCCGAGCGAAGCGAGGTCGGCAGTCGCACGAGGCAAAATAGCCGTACGCCCTTGATACACACCATACTTTTTGTCCTACCCTTCTTGAAAACAAGCATGTTACGCAGATGGAGGATGTTTGGTGTACTTGACAATTTTAGATTATAAGTGAAAGAAAGAAATAGCGTACTTTGCGGAAGGAAGACTGTGGGGTCCAGCGATACATTTTTTTTTAAAGATAAAGATAATTATGTGTAGCGGGCGTAAAGTTTTATGTAGCGGACGTAAAGTGTTATATAGCGGGCGTAAAGTGTTTTGTAGCGGGCGTAAAGTTTCATGTTGGCCCGGCGGCGGAGTGCGCATGTGCGAACGTCACTGTGCTGGAGGCGGCCACATTACGCCTGCCTCACGTGCATGCAATGGCGCGTTTTCAAGGGGGGTCGGACAAAAAATATTTTGTTGAATAAGAATGTAGTTACGTATACGTCAGTATACGTCAGGAATATCAGGATCTGCAAGTGGTTGTTCGATTGTAGGTAAACTTTGTGAAATTATAGTGTTATATAAGAGACATTTGGGGTCCAAAGGATTTTTGAAAATTTTCCAAATTACGGGAGTTACGCCATGTTGAATTTCGGCATCACATTTTTTTTAAATATCTATATTTCTAAAACCATTGAACGAATTTCAATAAAAATTGGAGGTGTTGTAGATAAAATTATACGCTTTGAATTAAAAATTCCAAAAAATTTTTTTTTTTTTAATTTTGACCAAAAAAATGCCCAAAAAAAGTTTGAATTCAGTTTTTCGTCAAGAAGGGAAAAAATGTCTTTCAGAAAGCACCCCGATATGTGAGAGGCAAGAGGAACTCATTCAGAAAGCACCCCAATATGTGAGAGGCAAGGGGAACTCACTCAGAAAGCACCCCGATATGTGAGAGGCAAGGGGAACTCACTCAGAAAGCACTTTTTTTGTTTGTCAATCTAACCGACTGAGAATAATTTGTAGTTAGTTATTACATTGATTTATGTCAGGTTTAAAAAAATTTTAAAGTCTTTAAATGAGTGGTACGTGTCGGGCGGTTTTGTCCAAAAATGTGCTCTTTCCCCACTGTGCGACACTCGGAGAGAAGCGCGGTGGCAGCGCACGGTCCCACTAAAATGAGATTATCTCGTGACCTAGAAGAGTCGCCATCAATTTTTTTTTTTTAAATTAAAGGTGAAATTATATGGAATTGAATTGTCTTAACAAGAAAAGAGACATTTTTTCCCTTCTTGACGAAAAACTGAATTCAAAATTTTTTTGGGCATTTTTTTGATCAAAATTGAAAAAAAAATTTTTTTGGAATTTTTAATTCAAAGCGTATAATTTTATCTACAACAACTCCAATTTTTATTGAAATTCGTGGACCCCAAATGTCTCTTATATAACACTATAATTTCACAAAGTTTACCTACAATCGAACAACCACATGCAGATCCTGATATTCCTGACGTATACTGACTGATATAATAGTTCTATTATATTAAAAATTTCTTTTTTCGGTTTGAAAATTAATTTCTTTTTGTAAAAATTTCATCTTGTTGGAAAGAAATTAATCTGTTTTGATTGAAAATAAACATTTTTGTTGAAAATTTAACTGTTTTGTAGAAAATTTATATTTTTTCCTTGAAAATTTAATAACTTGGTAGAAAATTAACTATTTGGTAGAAATTTGAATCACTTGGTTGTCTGTTTTAGTAGAAAATGAATGCTTTTGGTTGAAACTACAACTATCTTGTTGAAAGGTAATTTATTTTGTTGAAAATTTGACTTTTTGTAGAAACTCAACTTTTCTGGCTGACAATGCAACTGTTTGGGTACATGATAAACTTTTCGATTTAAGGATTCAATTATTTTGTTGAAAATTCGTCGTTATTGCTTAAATTCGCCCGTTTTTTCATTTTTAATCAAAATATTTTTTGGTTGAAATATGATCCAATTCATTTTTTCAACAATAAGGATTAAATTTGTTATCCTTATTTTGTTAAAAATTCGTCCTTTTTGGATGGATTCAACTGTTTTTCATTCATAATGAGAATCTTTTCTTTCTTAACATATCAATTATTACATGTTTAAACAAAATCCTTACTAATACTTAATTTTCTTATCGTCAAGTAAATACACTTGAAAATTTTCGGACGTCCTTTCAGGCGCTCAAAGAGCCCCGGTGGCTCAGACGATAGCGCGTCAGGCTTCCTTGCAGGAAGACTGGGGTTCGATCCCTGTGCCGGTACCGATGGAAATTCTTGTATGTACTTCTACCGGGGCTTTGGTGGTTCGGAACCCACCTTAAACTGTAGGTCTCTTCAGAAGAGGCTGGTCACTTACCAAGTTAAACGCCCCATGTCAAGGGGACTAGCCCTGGGGGTCACTAGTCGATTTTGAGAAGACTCGAAAATGTGTCAGCGAACTCTTTGCGCTTGAGGCCTCTACGTGGGACTCACGCTCGATAGTCGCTGGTCGATTTCGAGTAATGAACATACACACACAAACCCTTACGTAACACACCAGGACAGTGCTTTGAATGTGTGCATCTAACTGATGACCTCAGAGAGATCACTCCGTCCACCCTAGCCTGACCGTATTCTCCTTCTGCGGCCGGCTAGGGAGGCTGCCGAATGGCAGAGTAGGTGAGGATCCCTTTGTCTGTAACAAAGTAGGACATCGTTCACTGTGCTATAGGTACGTCTGGCACCTGAGAGGAATGTTTTCAGAGCGGTATAAACAACGAAACCCACCGAGAACCAAAAACATTCGGTGAAGATGGCCGGATTCGGAGCATTGCCTTGAGAATAAACACGGGTGTGGCACAATAGGCTTCATAGCTTGAGTGCCAGGAGGAGACCTCACTTCTCCCGATCCCACTCACATTGAAAACAACAAATAATAACACCATTTAGGCGCACAGATCTTCTCGCAATCTTTGAGGTTGGAAAGAGTATTACTTTTAAATTAAGAAATTTTAATATATCTGAGAGTGGACAATCTAATTAATTTAAGGAATTCTATGCTCCTCTTTACCTATCATTACTGCTTTGATTATTGTTCGATTATTATCATTTGTTCGAGTGAAAAAAATTTTGCTTTAATCAACCCTAGAATATGCTTTTCATATGGACAAAAAAAAATAGTTGGGTGATCCAAGTAAAGTTTTGGTTAAAAAAATTTGGTTGACTATGCCATATATTTTGATTGATCTATGTAAATATTTTGTTTAAATATATTGTTTCATCAAAAACTTAATCATGCAATCTTAGACAATCATAGAGATTCAAATAATCTTGCGTATTTTTCACATAACCACGTAATTCCAATCGATTCTTTTTCTGCCTAACTTATGTTGATAAGGATTACCGAAATGCAAACGGATTACACTTTTATATTTTGAATGTTATTATGTTGGTGACTAGATACCCAAGGGCACAACAATGAAACCTTTGGGGCGCCAAGACTGATAATTACTATACAAAAAATAATGAAAAATAACTCATTGCGATTTCGGGAACACGGGAAAGGATAATTGCAATAAACAGGGTGCGGCACAGAAACTTGCTGATTTGTTTTTGGCGCCAAGCGGCGAGGAGTGGTCGGATCAGGGTGAGGAGGACCTCATTCAGTAGGGGACGTCCCGAAGTTTCGTGTAATGGCCACCCGCGCTGTGATCGAATTTCTTCTCCTGTATAATTCTCAGCTTGGCTGCCATTGGTTGTTAGAATTAATCCTTCCATTGATTTATTTTGATTAAAATCAAGAGCCGCGAAAAGGGGTCTCAACACAATAACAAGACATGATTTAGAGAAAAACTCAATATTTATTTAGGTTTAAATTATTATTATTCGTTAACTGTTCACAATAGTGCATAACTTTAACAATTTATTTAATAATATTTGAATCTACATTTTCAAAGAAAAGTCACAATTCTTGTTTTTATTAATAAGCATTAATAAAATTATAAATTAAATCAATTGAGTGTCAGTTCTCGATTTAAGACTACTACCAGCTGAGACGAAATTATTATTATTAAGTAAAACTCAAAATCTTTGCAAAGAAAATATTCTAAGTCCGAACTCAGATTAATTCGAAAGTTTTCTAAGTCCACAATCTTTAGCAAAGTGTCGCAGGTTTTTTATTTGAAGCTGGTAGAGTAATCGGCGGAGAACTGACTTTTTCCTCTCGGGGAAAAACAGACAGACCCTCGGCGAGAGCGAAAATCGTGGTGGGAGCTGCCCCACGCATTTTACTCTATCCAATTAAAATCCAGGATAGAAAAATCGTCATCACTTTTAGCCAATAGTAAAATAGGTTAAAGTATGAAATCTACGCCTCCGCGGTCTTGCGATTCCGAACTTGTATCCAACAAGCGCGCGCTGATTTAAAATGTTTAAAATATCCAAATTAATTTTTTTTAAGAAATAATAATTAGAAAATGCATAAAAATACATTTTTATTGAAAAATATACTTTCGCAGTCATAAATATAATAATTATTTGATTTCACTGCTGAAAACACATTATTCTGTAACTGTATTATTATTATTAATATTTTTAATAATATTATAATATTTAATTGATAATTGTGAGGGATCTCGCAAATTAAAAGATAGGGTGGATTGTGGAACGTCGAGATAAACGGGTGAAGTCAATGAGAGGGCAGCATTTTCAATAAAAGAAAAGATTTATTGCAATCACTTACAAAGGTAGGTGGGACCTGCTGGCCCACGAGCGATGTTAAATCTCACGACTTCCGGAGAGCACGTTGATCCTGGGTTTTTTTGGAGGATAGGAGGTTGTCCTTCAGGATGGCTTGGCGTCGTTGGGAATCCTCGGGGTGGGCACAAGAATGACGTGGCAATCAACCAGAGACGGCTTTCAAACGGTGCGGTGAGCACAAGACTGACTCTTGGGGCCGAGGATTTGGTATTATAACCAGGAAGTGATCCTCTCCCCACTCCTGGGTCTAGTTTTACAGGGTCGTATGGTAGCGGGGGCTTGTAACTTTGTTACATAATAATAATTAATTATAATTAAACATTTTAAATAAGCGCGCGCTATGGAGCCAATCAGAAATTTAGCGCGACGCATGCGCAGTGCAGTTGGGGAGCAAGATTGGGAGCACTGCTCACAGTCAGTCGACATCATGCATTGGACGCAGGAGCAGCGCGCATTTGCCTGCGAGGCTTACTTTTCCAACGGTCGTTCCATCATCGCCACTCAACGTGCCTTCCGTACTCGGTTCAACATTCATCCTGCAGGTCCTGTTTCTGGCCGGCAGTCATTTGTTTCGCGGATGGAAACATTCAGGGTTGGGCAACCCGACTCGAAATCCACAGCATGATATTGCAATCCCTATAAGGTGTACTTTTTCAAAATTCAAGGGTGTTTTTCTGAAATTTTACTTAATTAAAATTTTTCATGATAAAAATATTCTCTTTACTTTTTGTTTTGCAAATTAGAATTTACAATGTATTTATTTACTCCAAAAGTGTAACCTTTAATTTGAGTCTATACATGCATTAGGGATTCCCCTCAGATTTAAAAGTGAATCACTTCATCATTTTCATCAGAACTGAAGATAGCACGGTTGTATATTTATGCACACAAAAAAAACAATTTGTTCTATTCTGCAAATTTTGTAACGGCAATTTGTTGAGAAATGTTAAAGTAACACGATTAATTTTTGCAGATATTACTTAGTATTTTTTCAATGAAAAACTAAGCTCCAAAGTTTACTGTCGTTAAAAAGTTGTCAAATTTCTTTACTGTTTATCAGGTTTCGAGTCTGTAAGCTATGAATATCTTTTTGACATATTCGTTTCAGGCTCATTAATGTATACAATTTTGACCTTTAAAATGATCCTTCATTCATTGAGTACAGAAATGATAAAAACACACATTTACTATTGAAGTAATTTCATAATAATATGAACAAATTTGCGTTTTGGAAATAATTTAATTAAGTGCCTAGTGCGAGACACATGTTGGGAAAGTAATCGTTGAAGTCGCAAGCGCTCTAACAAAAGAAAATTGAAAAATCACTAAATCACAGATGACAGTTGTTTTTCCTTTACTTTAAAAAGGTCTATGCAAAAACATAGAAGAAAGTGCAAAGACCGAGGTAAATATATTATTGAGCGCAATCCAGATCTTTGTTTTTTTTTAAATTTTCATAACGGTCGTACGTCTCTCAGGCCTTGCGCTTCGCACTCGAACAACGTATGTCAAAAGTACAAATTTAAGTCTATTATTATATTAATATTTATTATGTTAATAACTTTTTCCAATAATCTAAAAATAAACTGATGGCTACGACCATAAAATATTAGTGTTCAGTGACAGGTGGTGAGAGGATTTTACGGAATTTGTGTGGAAGGTGTGAGTGGAGTGTGAGGGTGAAAGTGAAGGAGGTGAGTAGGGTTGTGTGGAGTGAATTAGGGAGATAAAAATTACTTTTCAGCGTAGTTGTGGGGTGAGATTTAGTTAAATAGAAGAAGTGAGATTAGGTTGCCAAGGGATCAGGGAAGTTTGAGGTCAGGAGTTTTGGGCCTTCGAGGGGGACCTGGGTGGTTCTCGCAATGTTGGTGGATGTTGAAGGAGAGAAAGGGGTGTCTTCAGGGGCTGTGAGGGGTTGAAAAACTTTAGCTAAAGGGAAAATTTGGAGTGGTACGCGGCCAAAGTCTTCAGAGACATCTGTCGGTTGCAGAAGATACTGTATGGATAGATCCCAGTTATTGACGGAAGAGCGGGATGTGGGATAGCGAGAGGTGGTCAGCGAGAGTACTGGCAATGCTGATAGTAAAGTTGACGGGGAAGAAATTTTACACACGCCACGACGGCCAACAGTGCGTGGCCCGGTGTTGAGCGGCTGGTCGGAAATGGAAGTAGGTGACAGGGGGGAGGGCGAGAAGAAAGGTATTTGGGAGAGGGTAGAGAATATTGTAGAAGAGAGAATGGGATAGCGTAGGAATGAAAAGAAGGGGATGGTGGATAGGGAAAGGAGTTATGGGCAATGGAGTTGAGAATTGAGAGAAAAAGGAAGGCAGACAGGAGAAATAATGTTTTGATAATAGGGTTGAAGCTAAAGAGTGGGGAAGAAAAGGAGGGTTTGAAAGCGCTGCTGAAGAGCATAGGTTGGGTTTAAGGCAAGGTAGGGAAAGTTAATCTGGAGGGGAGAAAGGAGAAGGAAGTGGCGGTTGTGGAGTTCGAGAGCTGGGAAGAGAAGTTGTGGTAAATGTGAAACAAAAATAGGATAAATTATAAGGGGGTTTTCATCGATCACGATTTGACGAGGAAGGAAATGGAGGTGTAGGGAATGCTAAACGACAGGGCTAGGAGGAAGACGAGTGAAGGGAGAGCGCTCAAGGTAGGGTATCGAAAAAGAAAAGATACGAGAAGATGTGGGTGTGGGACGAGGAGAAAGAGGTACTGAAGGAAGTGCAGGGAAATTTGTTTCGTAGGACGTAGGGAGGTGGGGGTAAAGCAGGGTGGAGGAGTAGTGAAGGTGCTGTACTGGAACGTAGCAGGGGTAAAGAAAAAGGATGAGTTCTGGAGGTATATCTAGGAATTTGATGTAGTGGGACTGGTAGAGATGTGGGTAGAGGGAAATTAATGAGATAGAATAGAACCAACGCTGCATTAACGCATTAACGCTGCAAAAAAATTATTCAAAAAAATTATAAACTTACATAAAAAATATGTTTTTGCAAACTTTTTTGCATTTGATTTTTTTCTTAATATCTCTTGTAACAAATTTTGAAAAATGTTTAAATTTTATTGAATGATTGGAAGATTATTCAATTATTTCAAAAATCCGAAACAGTAGCGCGGGACGGGAATATTTTCGCCTAAAAAAGAAGCCGTCATTTATTAAGACAACTATTGTTGAAATAATTATTTAGTCAGTTTGGAACCTTTTTCATAAGAAATAATATCTTGATATTTCATAATACATGACTGATAATATCATTTAAATAGTGATTCACTCGAAATCACTCGATACGCATATATTAGAAAAGGTAAAAAGAGAAATACTTTAATTATCAAAAAAAACTTGTTGTATAAATTTCATAGGGTAACTAAAATAAAATAATGGTAAAGAATACAATTTTTATTTTGCAATATAGGAATAAACATACATGTTTTGAAATTATTGAAACATACATTTATAGAGTTCAAAATCATACAAAAAATGTTGCATTTTCGATACACTTTAATCGAGCGCTGTGATTTTCAATGCTCTAAATTGAAGTATAAATAATCAAAAATTTTCAATTACAAATTACATCTAAATACTTGCTTTAAATTTCTTTGTTTTGAATGCACAGTCAAATACTGCAAAATATTAGAAAATTGTTATTTTTGTAGTAAGAAATGTGTTAATTGAATGGTTAAAAAACGGGATATTTCATACTGAAACAGAATATGAGTTGAAATTAAATAAAAGCGTGTTATTATTGAACAGATTGAGAATATCGTCTTGTGAAATTTATTATTATTAAATTTTAATACACGAAAGGCAGTTCCATTTCGAAAATTCAAGCCCTTGAAATTTGCATTGTTTTTGTAATTTAATTTCCCCTACTATCGCTTCTTACCCTTTCAGCGAAAAGGTTCCCTACAATTCCACTGGTTTCAATTTTGACAATAGTTACGTACAGTCGTCAAATATAGTCAGTAGGACAAAAAAATGTGTTGTAGCTCAAACTGCATTTTATAATTCTTTAAATTAAAAATGTACGTTTAACATGAAAAAGCTGAACTTGAACTTATTTTAAATGGGATTATATCATGTGATATCAAATTTGTTATTGTAAATGTAAAAATTTGTTAATGTCTTGACCTTTCATTTTAAAAAGACTATGCAAAAACGTGAGGCAAGCATAAAAACAAACCGCAAAGCCGCAGATCTGACAGAAGCGCGCATTTTGTTATTTATATTAACGTCGTGAAGGCTTGTGGTTCACACACGATATACTATAAAATTCTTTCTGATTGGGTTGTGGCTGCCTACTGCACATTCCGCGATTTCTGCTGTGGTTAATTCTTTAACGGCACCGCTGCTCATGTTTATTTTTACCCGTTTTGAGACCAAATCAAAAGCGCTATATATTCCACGAATAAGCGTGCTTCTGTTTGATTTTTTTTCCAATATTGCACAGGCTTCACCATTGGACGTTGATAATACAATTTGTTCATCTGTTGGCATGGGCTCGAGGACATAATTTTTGGTTCTCAATCGAATTGCTTTATCGGGAGGAAAGACGTATCTTCGTAGGTCGAATATCCGGTTCGGATTATTTTGAGGAGTAAGTCGAATAAAATTAAGATCTTCAAAGTTATATCCAAGAACGCGAGTAGAAGCTTGTTTGAGAGGAGACCTGGATCTGGCACGAAGAAGTGGCTCAGAAGGAGGAGGAGAACTGGCAGGAGAATAAGATCTAGCAGGAGGAAAAGACCTTTCAGGAAATTGTCTTTCAGGAGAAGAAGAAGAAGGTCCAGAACGAGGAACACTAGAAATAGGTTCACCATTAGGCAAACACTCAAACTGTGAAGTTAATTCTGCAACAATAAACAGAGGATTAGAATTTTTAAGTACACTATCGTATGCTGGTATATCATGTCGTGTAAGTGAGGTTGTAATTAGGGCTCATGTAGGAGGTACGTAACCCAGAAAACTCACCTGAATCAAGTCCAAATACTAGCGCAACGAATGATTATTATCGGGGGACATTTTTTTCCTCTTTAAAGCTCAAATCCATGACAAATGTATCTTATTGGAAAACATCGCGCCAATTCTGTTTATTTTTCTTCTGATGCTTTGGTTATCAATATTTAAGGAATTACGCCTATTTATCGCATGTTTTGACGATCCGCAGGGATTTTCCGCCTCAAATATGGATTTGAGCTTCCACGAGGGGAAAAAATTGGGGGGGGGGGGGGGGGGGGGGGGGGGGGGGGAGGTGGCGGGGGGTTGAGGGGGGGGGAGGGGGGGGGGGGGGGGG
>CAKNYM010053165.1:146347-183324 GCA_932195095.1 Andricus curvator | reverse complement strand
TCCCCCCCCCCCCCCCCCCCCGATAATCATTCGTTGCGCTAGCATTTGGAATTGATTTTTTTCATGTGGGTTTTCTAGGTTACATTACCCCCTACATGAGCCTTAATGGGACGGATTTTATATCCCCCTATAAACTTTTCTCATTCAACGGCTTTGGCCTCCAGAAATTTCAAAAACAAATTTCGGATTTCAAAAGTATATAGTCTTACAGAAGATTTCATTCTGTATATTTTTCTAGGACAATGAAGTTGTCGCTTTTATCATTTTTTAAGTTAACGCAAAAAGTTCGTTTTTTAGGAAAACATTTTATTTTACTCCAACTCGCCGTAATTCAGCCAATTCCTAGAATTTTCTGATGAAATTTACAGGAAATAATATTCTTTACGATGTTTTTTGACAGGCAGATTAAAGAACATATACAGATATACAGATCAAGCTCATGGCTAGTGGAGAGAATTTTAAACAATAAAAAACGTTCGCTGAGGAAGCTCTTTATAAAGGAATTATTATTCTATTTCTCAAAATAATTATTCAAAATATCTCCTTATTGAGAAATTAGAAAGAAAGATTACAAATAGTTGTAAATCTCAGAAAAACCGCAACTTTGTAGCATTATTCAATTTGAATATTATCAAAAATGATAAGAAATTGTTGAAACAATTATTTCTGTCACCATTAATGAACCTCTCTTTATTCGAAATTAGACAAGGAGCGGAAAATTTTTGAAAAGACCGCGACTTTCTATCTCCGGTCTAAGAAAAAATTGCTAAAAACAATAATAAATTGTTTAAACAATTTATTTTAACATCGCATTATCAGTATAAAGTAGTATTTTATGTATTAGAAACAATTTGCATTTAAAAAATCGCAAAAAAATCATAATTAGCGCCAACAACTCGCCAAACCCATTTTTTCACCAATGAGGATTTTTTGGGACACTATAAAACAGACTTATGGTAGAAATATTTGAAAAGTAATATTTCATTAATATTTTATGGCTAATTTTAAAGATAAATGTTGAGTTTAAACTCGATTCAGCCAATATTAAGGATTTTGAATAAAATTTACAAAAATCTCTTGTTTTTATGGGAAATAGTTCAACTTCATGGGGTTTGCGCCACCTCTAAATCCTTAATATAAAATCTCTAAACGATATTGTCGTTTTCGATTCTGACGATTTTCGAGAGTAACGCTGGTAACGTTTGCTTGATGTAGGCCGCTCATATTCAACAGTAGTGTTTGTCTGTGTGTGGTACTGCATTTGAAGTCAGTGATGCTAACTGAGTCGCCTTTATCTGCGCATGTTTGAATTGTAATATAGTTGATTGGCTGTAGTACGCGCCTGTATTTGAATTCCCAATGCGGACGCCAACTAGAACCAATAAGCGCCATTCAGTCGAAGCATGCGCATGTCAAGGTGGTCTTTTCGGGATCACTGTGGGAAATAGTAATCGAATCGAATCGTAGTTCGAGTTCGATCATACGACACGTGTTTTTTCGTATTTGGCGCGGCTCAGTGTTGCCAACCGTTTCACGGTAAAGTCTCTAAAAGGAGTAATGAACCATAACCTCAATTGTGATGGTAGTCTGTTTTTAAACTTTTTACGCAAACAAGAAATTTTCAAATTATTCTTTTTTACGCTCTGTAACTGTGATTACTATTATAATTTAATTATAGTCATCATATTAAATATCATTTGTGAAACTCGTGTACGTTTCGGTTCTACTTTCCCTATAGGATTGAAATCTCCATTTCCTCACGGAGAAAAATGGAAGGTCAGTTTAGCCATGCAGATGTGCAGACAGACTAAATCGATCATCTCACAGTGTCGACTTGGTCATCTAGGACGGTCGACTCAAGCGTCATAGAAAGTAGAACCGATCATGAGAGATGGCGGAACTAATCATTATAAAGGGTCGAATCGCTCATCATAGAAGGTCGATTTGGTCATATCAGATAGTCGACTTGATCTCCTCGCACAGTCGACCTGGCTATCTTAAGGGGTCGATTTGATTATCCTACATTATCTATATTTGTTGTCCTTTTCCTACTTATTCCAGTCTCTCTCTCATAAGAGACTGGAAATTATAAAATGAAGTGGAAACTATAAAACCCCAAAATTTATATGAAATACATGAATTCTGAAAGCATTTTTTATTCTTTGTGGAGAGTCCGGTGTATGAGACATAATTTGATATGCAAAAACAGTGCAAATTCACAATATATTTTTTGGAGCAAGAGAGGCTAAGCACACGGCACGGTGTCACACTGAATTGTAAGATTTCAAACATTGAAGTGAATTCATAAACCAATGACCCAAATCTCGTTACTTTCTGCATCATCAATGAATGCTAAATTTTTTTGCACGTTTTCAGTTTGAAACGACACGGTGACAACAAACTGATAGCTGAACGTCCATTTACGCCTTTATCCTAAATCCCTGGTAAGCATCAAATTTGACGTTCTCTCTTATGCACTTCACTCTCCACGCATATTCGAAATATCAAAAAGCAGTTTAAACTTATTAAAAATATGTTTAAGTTCAATAAACAGCAAATGTGACGCTGAACGGCTCAATGAGATTCACTCACTCCGAAATTGCTCTGAACCACGGTGCTGACAACTCTCGTATCCTTTCACACTGCATCCATCGCGCCGACAACCGGATTGGTTGAGGTTGGCGCACTAATTTGAAATGATGAAATGTGAAAAGCAATTCTAAACAGCAAATAATAAGAGTAAAGTTGTTAAAAATAGTTATTTGCTCACAAGAAGGACTTGTAAAGTAAAATTTAAATTATTTATTAGATTTTTTCCTTAAAAATAAATGATACATTTTAAATTTTAAAGGAAGGAATATATTTTTTATCTTAAATATGAATTTACAATAATTCCTAATATTCTTATGCACTTTACATTTATTATTTGTTGTGAGCATTTGACTTATATATTTATTCATTTAAAAAATGAACACGCCAACGGTAACTAATCAGGTTGGCCATCCGTGATGGGTCATTTGCTCTTCCGTGGATGGTCGAAATGAGTGAAAACAAGATGATCGTATTGACCATGCCGAAAGGATACTTCGATTATCCCTGACAGTGAGTCTGACCTTATTACAACACTCAGACTGGCCATAAAATAAGAGTCTCTCTGACTATGTCAAAAAAATTCTGAAAGGCTCTTTAGACCATCTAGAAGAATGGACTGGCTCTCTAAATTTTGACCCTCTAACTTTGACCATCCATTTTTCTCCGTGCTTATAGTGACACAATGGGCACACATGTTACATGGTCGTCCGCAGGACGCATTTTTTTGAACGTCTTTAGGACTTGTGTAAATTACGTGTTAAAATTGTTTATAGAACGTTAACATGTCCTCAGGATGTCTCCATAAGGTTCTGGATATTTTAATCTTAACGTTTGTAGATCGTTAAAATAACGACATAATGACGTTCTTAATACGTGAAATGTCCGGCATTACGGAGACCTTTGGACGTCCTCACATGGACGTTTATGTAACATGTCAGAAATACGTTCTTAAAACGTGCTGTAAATGAAATCGAAAATTTTCTCGTAAAAGTATAGATACGGGTACAGTGGTGAAATTGTGTGAAATACTCAACACCTGGAGTTTTGGAATTCTTCTAATTCATCCTCCTTTCCTTCAAATACGAACATATATTATATCTGATCATTTATAAAAATTGAGGCAGATCAATTTTCATTTTATTCTTATTTTTGTAATAGTTCTTCTTACAATTATAAACATTCAGAACAAAATCCAATCTACTTCGTTTCTTGCTCTCAATGTTTTTTTTAGTTTGATAAGTTAATTTTCCCAACTGAAAATTCGAGAAAAAATTTATTATGATTGGAAAAGAAAACGTTTCGTTTTCTGTTTGTTGCGAAAATTAGTTTGGAGTATAAAAAAGTTTGAGACAAGAAAAATGTAGTTGGTAGGAGTTGTAATGGTTCAAAACCGATTTTTGAATCCTGAATTTTTAGCTCGGCGGAACGACACTCAGTTTGATATTCCGTGGTAAGTGGTAATAGAGTTACCGACTGAGTTTCGTTGTTATGTTGCGTTTTGCTGCATTTCGTTTATTACAATGATTAGCATTAATATAACCTTTATTTCTTCATTATTATGTGGACTATACTCCTGTGCATTATAAAACTTTCTTCATCATTTAAAGTTTAGTGAATTTTCGGTAATAATTGTAATAACAGTTTTAACTTTAAATTGCAATTTGTAATTTTGACTACGGAAGCAGTGTTCCCAGTGTTTGGCGACTTGAGATACTAATATTGCGCAAGCGCAGTGGCTCAGGCTGCCAACATTGAGAACACTGAATGGAAGATGAAATGACTCCATTTTCCTCTTCCTGAATAACCCGACATCTTTGCTTGACCTCATCGCATAGCCTCGTGGTCGAAAATACAGCATAAGAAGAGAAGAAAGGTATGAAAAATGTTTAACCGCATCTATTAACATAAATATATTGCGTATCTAATCCGTCAGATTTCACATAAATTTGCTTTAAAGAAACATGGAACATATCAAAATTGAAGATTTTTTTTTCCAAAAATAGGTTAGTTTCTCACACCAAGAATTTCCATACTGCTGATTTCTTTTGCAAATTTTTGATTAATTCATTTTGTCGTTCAATATCAAAATTGTTATCAAGATGAAAATTAGAGAGTAGTATGCAATGATAGCATGATGAAAATCATATGTCTTTACCAAAAAATTGCCGCAATTAATGAAAACTTGAAACTTGTTTGATTTCAAGAAAATATATGCAGTTAGTACGTAAAAATGATTAGAATGATGGAGCTTCTCATAATTTGAATTTCATTCAATTTAATTAACCATATCTACCTCAAATAATTTTGTGGTAAATGTAGAAGTAATATTTAACAATAAAACTTCATCGTGCAATATTTATTTTCACTGCATTTAAAGCATCCTTTTTTATTAAAAGAATTATTATTGTTAAAATATCATTAAAAATTACATTTTCTGTCTTTTATTCAGGCTTATACTGAAAAAAGATAGAAGTGATACGTGAAAATACGTGAAGATACGTTTCCTTATGTGAAGTGAAAATTCTCAACTTCATTGAGATGATCAAATCATGTCATCGCACAAGGTTAGGATCTTTTATTCAATACACCATTATAACTTTATTTATGACATTTTATTTTCAAATTATTTTTAGTATTTTCATAACTTTTTAGTGCCTATATTTAAGGCCATGTGAGCGTAACCTCAAAAAAAATTTTCACATTCTTTTCAAACCTAACATACGTTCATACGAAACGTCATACCAAGATGAAAATTTGCGAAACTAAATAAGATGCACTGAGAAACGTGGGTCTGGTCCTAAAATTTTATAATTATGAAAAAAAAATTTGTGAGAAATTTTTTCCCCCTTTTTTCAAAATAATAAAATTTTAGGACCAGACCCACGTTTCCTAGTGCATCATATTTAGTTTCCCAAACTTTTAACTCGTGTGAACGTAAGCTGGGTTTGAAAAAAATATGAAAAAAAATTTGAGGTTACGCTCATATAGTCTTAAAAAGTAATTTAAATTTTTTCTTGAATTTTCATCGATGTCAAATAAGATATGCTGCAGAATAAATATCTTTCTTTTCTTATAACGCTTAATCAACTCATAAAAACTTATTTTTGAACTTTTCTTACACACTTGGGTAACGATCAATTATTGTTAACAAGAAAAATTGGTTTATAACATTCTTAGTAAATACAACAATAGTTAATCGTTATCCAAGTTTCTATGATAGTTACAAAACTAATTACTAACAGATAATCAAGTTAAAAAATGAAGTGCAAGTCATCGAAAATAGCCAGATAATAATTCTTTCATTCAGTTTGTTTAAACAGTCATCAATTTTTATAGTAAGGAAGCAAGGTATTGCTCGATCTTTCAAGAGTAAAAAGGACAAAAACTCTTTTTATCTTTGCGACGTTTCGTCGGCTTGGTTTGCCGACCTCATCAGGCCATATTTAAATAGAAAAAACACGTACACCGTATTAGATATTTACACAATCAAGACAGGATACACACACGAAATTATGAATTCTTTTTTTTTTTAATAAAATTATGGATGTCACAAAATAATAAAGAAATTAATTTACCGTGAGAACGTTGACAATTAATTATTATAATCAATTTTAATTATTGGTGACATGGAATCGTTGTTAACTATTTGGCAATTAATTATTCCTCAAAGAAAAATGGAATTTTTTGTCTATAAATAGGTAGTTTATGCGGAAGAAATGCTATTATTTGGATAATTGCACTAGTTTACAGCCATTTTGCCCACCATACCTCACCATGATTTTCCCGTGTATTTTGGCCCACTAAACACGAAAATCACGCTAAAAAATTTCAGATGTTCAGATGCTAGCGATTTTAATAATTTGGCTAATATTTGCGATTTCCATTCTTCCCAGAACGATATGTGAATTGTCGACCTCGTTTTTTGCCAAAAAATACAACTTGTCCAACTTATTAAAATCGGTAGCATCTGAGCTACTAAGCCGATCTAAAAACCTTAGGATAGAAAGTTGTAGTTCTTTGACTCGAGATATACTCGAAAACGTCGAAACAACTCTGTAAATTTAAAAAAAATCGAAAATTGATATCTCGAAAACGCTTCCATAAAAAATTGTGTGTGATTTTCGTGTTGAGTGGCCTAAAATACATGGGGAAATCATAGTGAGAAGTGTGTTATATACCAAGTGCGAGTGGGTGCAAATTTTGGGATTTTCATCGATATTGCCCATTTTTGTGTTTTAATTCTTCTATTTCGTAATAGGCACATTTTTTAGTACACTTTTCATAGGTTTTTACATGCCCTTTCCATTGATGAGAAACATTCTCGTAATCGTTCTAAATTTTCCTTGACCCGTTATATCCAAGCTCGAGACTCATATCGAATGGCAACCAAAGTAGCAAAGGAAGAGCATTCTAAAACAACCCTTATGAGATTAGCAAATGTTAAAAATAGTAGGGAGTTTTGGCAGACGGCAAAATTGTTCGACACTAGGTCTGAATATGCAAACTTATTAAGCACGAGTGACTGGTTTAAATTTTACCGGGATGTTTTTTCGCCCAGAGTATTATCAAATGTTAATTTTATATCAGTGTTGGACCCAGTTCTTGATACTGACTTCACCTTACTTGAACTACAAAAAGTTATCTCGGGTTGTAAAAAGAATAAAGCTGCAGGTCCGGATGGTATAAATAATGACTTCTTCAAACATCTATCCCCAGAATGGCACCATTATTTGCTCAATATTTTTAATACTGTTCTTAACTCTGAAAAGTTCCTAACCAATGGTCTGTTGTTGATATGTTCATGCTTCATAAGACGGGTGATAAACATGACCCATTAAACTATCGAGGGATAGCTCTTATGAACTCTATCACTAAAATCTTTACGACGCTACTCACTGCTAGATTATCAACATGGGCGGAAGCATATAAAGCTACCAGAGGAGCAGGCGGGTTTTAGAAAGGGGAGGAGTTGCAGACACCACTAATTTACACTCTATTCGGTAATAAGCATGCACTTTGCCACAAACAGGAGAGATTATTTGTACGTCATCTTTGTCGATATTAGGAGGGCATTTGACTCAATCAGTCATACTAAGCTTGGGGCCAAACTAGATTACCTTAGTGTAAGTGGAAAAATTATTAGGATTTTGGTCTCGTTTTATGCCAACGCCGGTCTAGGGGTCAAATGTGGTGAGTCCTACTCGGAAACAGTCGACGTGACTCAGGGGGTCCTGCAGGGTGATAGCTTCAGTCCTCTCCTCTTCATTCTTTTTGTGGCTGATATTGTGAACTTTTTTATAACGAAAGGTATGAAGGGTGTGTTGCTGAATGCGGTCAGATCTCTAATTATGCTTCTGTTCACGGACGATATAGTTATCTTTGCTACTTCTTGGCACGACGCTCGTGACAAATTGAAAGTTCTAGAGGAGTATTGTGATCAGATTGGCCTTCAGCTAAATCCAAAAAAAAACAAAGATCGTCACTTTTCGTAAGGCATGAATTTAACGGGTAAATTTAAAGTTGCCAAAGACCATTTCGTCAGGAAAGGGTCGACAGCAATTTATAGAGTGTGCAGTATTCTGAATAAGTGTAAAAATAACTCATGGGAAGCCACTGTCGTGCTCTTAAGATCAATTATCGAGGCCACTTTATTGTACGGTGCTGAGGTATGGGCTGTGCGTTATTTCGACGATCTTAACGTTGTACAAAACAAATTTTTTAAACAATTATTCTACTGGCCCAGAAACACCCCTGCGCACTTTATCCGAGTGGAAACGGGATTAGATCAAGTAAGCGTCAGAGCGTTCGAACGCGCCTATAATTGGTGGATTTCTATAACTGATATGAACGATGACAGGTTGCCTAAGATTTGTCTGAGGAGCCTCTGCGAGTTGGACCAGGCTAGTGCCGCAAGTATAGAATTTAATTGGGCTTCGCAATTTAAGTCCCTACTCGAATCTATAGGCGAACTTGATACATGGAATCGGCAGTGGAGTCACCCTCATGTGGTTACCGTAGAAAAGACAAACATAATAATCAAGTGGGCAAATAATATGCTTAGCACTGCTATTGATCGCGTGACCAAATCTAACTATAACAGTCGATTTAGAAACCTTAGTCAATTGAACCTTACTGAACCTTATCTATATTTCAATTGTAGTATGGGAAAAAAGCGGGTGGTTATTCAATTAAGACTTTCAGACTCCAGCAAGATCAGACTGTATTTTAATGGTTCGGCATACGTGATTGATTCAAATCAAATTTGCAGTTTATGTAACTTGATGGAGTTTGAGGATCTTTCTCATTTTCTACTCCATTGCCCTATCCATAACGAATTTAGAGCGCACTATATTAAAAAATACCTAGAAGGGTCAAAAACTGACTTAGAATCTATCGAGTGCCTTTTAATTCTACGAAATATTGACCAACTTAATGACATTTTTAACTACATTGTTCAAGCGCTGAGAGGTAGATCTTTTATTATTAATGAGTAAGAGTCTGATTTTGAGCACACTGACCTTTTTATGTACATTGATCTGTTGCGTTGCGTGCACACATTTTATTTATTTTATTTTTTTTCAATAATTTTTATAGCTATAACTTAGGATTATTGTGATACGAGTGTAAACTCGAGACCCCCTTGTAAAAGCCAGTGGCACATTACAAGGAGCCATGATTAAGTGGAATTGTGCAGTCTAGCTTTCTTATTGTAAAACACATCTTATTTTAGTTACTTTATGTGCGATTCCCTTTGTATCTCATTTTGAATTTGTATAATAAATTTAATCTCGAAAAAACCCTTCAATTTTATTTATTCTTAATCGTCCATTCGCGAACGGAACAAAAATATCAGGGTAGCCAAAAAATAATCCGAAGTTCACTTGAAGTTGAACCGAATCAAAATATGAGTGCGGGCGAAAATGGGTTAGACCCCGCGCTACGAGCAAAAACGAGTTAGATCTTTAACTCGGTTTTGCTCGCAGCGCGTGGGCTAATTCGTTCTTCCGCTGAGAAATAATCAAACCACTTTTGCTCCAACTCTTTTTTTAGGCCGCTTTTGCTATCAGCCCTTTATCTTTATTGTTGAATTTAGATGATGAATGGGCTAGCGAAATATTTTTGGCGAAAAAACGATAGGCCTGAAGTTTGCTTATCAATTGATATAATGAAAAACCATAGTGAGTGAAAAATTTACAGTAAAAAATCCCAAAATTTTATATTACGAAGAACTTTCTCGAATCGTCTTCTAATTATACGTTATCAGCTAAAACTGTTTATATGAATTAATAATGAACTATCACAACTGAATGAACTCTATCGAATATATACGTGAATCTGCACAGTTGATAGGATATTATATGTGCACGTGCATAATTAATTGTAAAAAGTGTGATTTATGTAAGGCTTGACTGAAATTTTCCGAAATAAAGATATATTATATTATTATATTTACCAAAAGAATTGAAGGTAACGGCCAAGGATAAGACCAGACTTAGGGCAATCATCATCTTTTTTTAATTGGAGGACAAACTGATTAATTTATTAACAAATAATTTAATTAATAATGAAACTGATGAATATTCTGCTGCTTCATTAGCTTATATAATCTATACTGTAGTCGCTATCTCTCACATAAAAAGTATTAACATTGTCCTTCTGAGATATTTACATTTGATAAACGTCAGCTCGAGTTAAAAAAAATTAGTTTTAATCTTTATTACGACATATATCATCGTTTCTGTAATCTTTTCATTTTTAGAAAAAACTGGCCTTTCCATGGCAAATGTATACTGTGTCTACTAAAGCGGCCGATTTACAGCTTTGACAAACTAATATATATTCTACAAAATATGTTAAAAGAATTGGAGAGACGTATTTCATTCTTTTGTGCGTTTGATATAAAGTTTTAGAAATTATTCAGAGAAAAAGAAGTTATCTTAAAACATAAGCATCGTTCTCTGACTTTTATTTTCAATCAATATCAAAGAAACTCCCAAAGATAATTTTTTATCCCAAAAAATATGAATATTGGTGTCTCTCATATTATGTAGGTTCTCGGAGACTTAAGATGTTTACAGTCACAATGTCAAATTATTATCATTATTAATATTCTTATAATTATCTAAATCTGAGGGGCACTTGACTTTTGAATATACGCTGATAGAAATCTAAACGCAATTTTAATATATTTCCATGCAATTATATTTAATATAAAGTCATTTTCATCGATACAAACGCTCACAAGACGCATTACAGTTCCACTGAACCTATACGTATTTGCAGTAATACCCAGCTCAAGATCATTATTTTGGAATTTTTTTTTTACGCTAGCGATACTATGAAGGTGGTGGTTCTCTATTTCAAAGCCAGGTAGTGAGAAAAAGCGTAACAGCAAACTACCCGTACTATGATGATCCTATCGAACTGATTAGTCATCTTCGTTTGCTCCTGAACTTACAGGCTGCAGGAAAACACATTTGTACCAATGAAATCCTCGTTATCATTGAGGAATTGCATAAGGTAGATATCACCTACATATATAAGGCAACTGTATGGCCACCTCATCGAGCACCACCACCAATGATGAATCAATTTTCAACCAAAGATGAACCAACGACAAATCAATTTCGAACCAATGATGCAGACATGATTGTTGAGCTAACCCCGATCTTGCGTTTAATTTATATTATGTCTATGGTTGTGCTAACTAGATCATGAAGGTGATGATTCGACTAAAACTGTTGATACTTTCTTGAACAATGAGAATCACAGAAATTTTTTAAACTAAGTTAAGATTTTACTTTGAAAAAACTAGGTTAAGTATTTTTTCTTGAGTAAAGAAACATTTAAGACAAAAGTTATTTAAACCTGTTGTCTTAGTTATGAATGAGTTAGTAAGATTTGGTAGCGTAATTCGTAATTCAAATTTCATGTGGTATCGTTCCTTCCAGCGTTGGATATTTACAGACATCTTTGATCCGGTTTCAAAATCCAATATATGGCTGCTTGTCATCAGTGGCCAATCACAGACGTCGTTGGGTTGAATTCAATATCGAAAATATTGCCTGGACTCTCTTAAATCAATTAAATTAAATTAAATTGATAAGATAGAATTTGTGTGTATATAAGGACTATTTCCCTCCACAATGTTCTCTTTTCTCTGAATTTTCTGTAATTTTTATTCTTCAACCAGTTTATACAGCCATCCAAACAAGAAATGAAGTAGATACATCTTGGATGAGTCGTCTGGCGAGCTATCCTCAAATTTCTAATCTTTAATATGTGTGTGCAAATTCTTTTTGCTCCTGGTAAAACATTGCAATTTGTCGCCTGTGTTACAAATTCAATTTTTTTACGTGCAACTTTCAATTTACCGCCAATATAACTGACTTGACGGTGGAATCATCTGTTACCGGTAACCACTTTTCGACTGGTGGTATCTTAGCACGGATATGAACTATTATCGTCTGTCGGCGTATGACCGGTCACTGTTTTTCCGGCATTTAGCGTGGAACAGAACCGTGTTCCAGACAGACACCAGAAGTTCAGTGTTAGGAGTGGTCCACACGCAAACCCAGGAAAGGCAAAAAAAGGTTACAGCAAATGCTACTCGAACGCTCTCCGACGATGAGCGGAAGTATTCGATTACCGATCAGGTTTTTTCAGCGGTTATGAATATTATAACAGCAGCTTATGCTGGTTTAATAACCGCCACAATCCCACAGGTAAGCCAGCTCGCTAGTCGTTAGAACTTTTAGAGTATAGTTTTGAAGTGGTCCACCGAAAAATGGCCCTACATAAAGTTCCCGACGCCCTGTTCCTCATGTTTGCAGGTTTTTCAAGAGATTCACGACGAACCTGAAGCCGGCCATCTCGAGAGTGAAAAATCTTATCGGAGAGCGGCTTTGACCTAATATTGGCCTGGTATTTTCCGAAATACCTTCAAGTACGTGCGCAAATCTGATACCTGCCAAAGGACAAAAGCGCAATCACATGATCACCTAGCGCAGACTGCATGTGCCCTTATTTTCGTTTATCCAAAAATATCTTTAAAAAGAAAAAAATCGTTTTAAATAGAAGAAAAAAATTTGCATTTGTACAGAAAGCTATTTCTTTGTACGGGAGAAATTTCTTTACATGAATAAACCTTTTTTTTTAACTGATAGCTAATAAATATTTGTTTTTAAATTAAACAAATTTTCTTTGAATTAAAAAATATTTTTTCTTAATGGAAACTGTAGAGTACGCTTCCAAAATTTGCTTACATGAACTTCCCATGTAATACCATTAAATTAATTCACACTAGAACTTGGATTTACCACCGTTTTCGGGCATGGTTTCAGTGGTTTCAGTCGTAAATACAAACCATCCAAACGTGAATATTCAGTGGCGTGTAAACCATTTCCAATTGGAGTACATAATATTACCGCGCACTGCCCCTGTCTCGCTACGCTGCTGCTGGTTTCGCATGGTTAAGCAAACCCCTCTCGACCTCGAGGGGCTCAACTCTCAGCCCGAAACCGCCGCGGTGACAATTCTTGGAACGCAATGAATCCGGACTCATTCAATCCAGGTTCCAGCGTATTCCCTTGAAATACGTGGAATGCTATAAAATCTTATTGAATCCCTTTAAATCCATGGAAGCACCTTCAGATATTTTGAAATCCGTTACAATACCTCAAAACCCATTTAGATCTTTGAAATCTCCTGGAATTAATTGATATCTGATCAAATCTGTTTAAGTGTTCTTTGATTGCATAGGGATACTTTGAAATTTCTTTGAAATATTGGAATCATAAGGAATCCTTTCAGGTATTAGGAATTCCTATAAAATTGTGTAGAAATTGTTGATGTAAGTTCTTAGCTTTAGGGTCAGGTGAATTGAAAAGAATTAAGTTGCTTTAAACGTTTCAGCACACAATGGTGGCCCTCATCAGTGAGTTTTATTAAATTTGTTAAACGTTCATAATATCTTGTAGGTACGCAGTTTTACAATTAGAAGTGTTATTCATTGGTTAATATCTCAGTTGTGAAATTATAAAAATGATTTAATTACAAAAATTTTGATTTTATTTAATTCTATTAATAACTATTGGTAAATATTGTAGTATTATTAAAACATGGTTCTTTTAAAACATTTTTTCCAATTTAATTTTAAAAAATGTTCAATTTGGTTTTATTTCTATCTGTTTGTATGAAAGATAGCCTCCAACACCATTTTTTGTGTAAGAGAGAAATAATGCTAATTAAATAATTCATATGCTATCATGAGGGATTATGTCTGAGAGAGTAAAATTTTGTTCCCTGGTAAATGTCACATTAGTGTGAATGCGAAATTGTAAAAAATTTTGAAGCTGAATTCAAATATTCTTTAAACAAATTTTCATTTTTTTAACGACGAAAAATTGGTGCAAAATTTTTTAAACATAGTAGAAAGAATAACAATTTTCAGGCAACATTGAATTTTAACAATGATTCATTTAAACATTTTTTCCCCCAGCGATTATTCCTATAAAATACTTCAAAATCCCTTGAAAGCTTGACAATATTCTTTGTAATGAGGTGGAATAGCTGGCAATATTTCAAAACAGATGTAATTTTTGAAACTTGATGATGATTTTAAAATTGTGTTTTAAAAAACGTATGAAATTTTTTGAAACCCTTTGTAATCTATTGAGAACTCTCGAAACCGGCCAAATCTTGAAATCTGGTATATATATTTAGAACAAACTGAACTCAATAATTTCAGTTGAAATTTCAGCATATTTCTAACAGTGTATGTTTGAAAGTCGAGTAATAATAATATTATCAATTATAATTTGACATAGTGATTGTAAACATCTTAAGTTTCAGAGAAGAAACATAATATGTATTAATGACTTTAATATTCATATTTTTGTGATGAAAAAATAGTTTTGGGAGTTTCTGCGACACTGATTGAAAATCAATTAAGTAAAAGATTACTTAATTAATAACATCAGTTTTAATAAGGCTTTCGAACCAATTTTTTTCGCTGAAACTAGCTCTTATCAAATGTAAATATCTCTGAAGGACAATTTTGACGTCTTCAATGTAAGAGATAACTGCTTTAGTCTGGATTATATAAGCTAATGAAGCAGTAGAATATTCGTTAGGTACATTATTAACTAAATTGTGTATTTATACATAATTCGGTTTGTTCTATAATTAGAAAAGATGATGATTGTCTATACTCTGTTCTTGTGCCCTGGGGGCGGGAGGGTGTAACTTCGAATTTTCAAATGGAAACCTATATTTTTTATTACAGATTCAGATTTCTTATAAAAAAATGTAAGTTTTATTCGAAAAGTTCGTTTCGATTTGCACCAGATGGCGCTACGTTGACAAGAAATTACATTATAATAAATTAAAAATTTAAAGCTGTTTCGGGTTTCAATCGTGTGCGAAACTATGAATCTTGTCAACGTTTCGTGAACATTTCAGTTATCTTCTTCAGGACTGACCTGAAACTGAAGTTTCAGGCTATGTTGTTCTTATATATGTATTCTCTACGCTGACTTGTCTACGGGACTTGTCGAACCTGATTGGCCAATCAAGTCTTTTTTTAAAAACCCGGGAGGACGGAAAACCGAATCGGATTGGCATTATATCCATTGTCCCTATTGACGTTATCAGGGTGTTTTAAGATTTTGATTGCTTCTCTATGTTTTCTTGGAAAAATATTGTATGTTTTTGCGTGAAATGTATTAGCCTGACTTTACTCTTATGTTCCTTTACACGTTGGCTCACCGCCCTCCCGGTTTCTCCAATATAGACTTTGCCACAAGAACAAGGGATTTCGTATACTCCCAGATCACTGAGAGGTGCCTTTTTATCTTTAGGGTTGTTTATAAGTTGTTCTATTCTCGCAGGATGTCTAAATATGGTTTTGATGTTGTGTTTGTTGAGAATTCTTCCTATTTGTTCTGTGATACCTTGAATGTAGGGTAGGATGGTGGTCGTTTTTCTCACTCTTCCCTTAGGAGGTTGTTCTGGCCAATCACAGGCATCGTAGAGAATACATATATAAGGACAACATAGCATTAAACTTCAGTTTCAGGTCAGCCCTGAAGAAGTGAACTGCAATGTTCACGAAACGTCGGCAAGATTCATAGTTTCGCACACGATTGAAACCTGAAAAAGCTTTAAATTTTAAATTTATTATAATGAATCATCGTGAAAGCATTAAATCTATTAAAAAATGACATTGTTGACTGTTCAAGGAATGCGGTTCCAAATGAAGGATAAAGAAGACAGAGAATCTGTTTGTTTAGATTCATTCGTACGGGTTGGTTTGTATGGGGTTTTCGTATTACCTACTTTAAGAAAACCAAAAAAATTTCAATATGCTTCAGTTTCAAGAAAGGCTTCAGCACCATGCTCCTCTATCCATAGCCCCGGCAGAACTCAAACGGCGTTGTATCTTCTCGACAAAACTTTTTTTGCTTGCCGCAAATTATAGGTGGGGTGCACTATTTGATGCAATGTTAGCCGACGTGACAAATTTCTCGGCTGCCCTAAAAAATATACCTAAGTTCGTGAAAATCTGTCCTAGGTAAAGGAAGCTGCTTACTATTTCTATTGGTGCATCAGCGTATGTGAATTTCTAATTTTTTCTCCGCCCTTGTTTTTAAATAATTGAGATCTTTGTTTTCGATACATTGACTGTTGAAAAATTCTCGATACAATATTGATGCAGTATACGGAGCTTTTTTTGCAGGTCAGCTTGAGATCCGTATAATCTAAGAGGATAACGCCGTTCCTGGCATCAATGTGTTTCACGAAAGAGAATGCACTTTTGAAGTCAACAAAGCAGGCAAAAACTTTCCTTCTAGGCAATCTCAGATAAATTTGAATGATTGCGTTTGAATTAATATATTAACTGCACAACCTTGGCCTTCTCAAAAGCCTCATTGAAATTCAGGAATGGAATTTGTCTCGTTTACTTATATTGTGAATCTATTTTTGAGAATTTACGCAAATAGTTTAGGTACGTCAGTTCCACAGGAAGCAAGTCACGATTTATCCAAAAGAAAAAAAATGTTTATGAAAATCAGCATCACAGGTTCAAAAAGTGCATTTTAACTGTGATGCGTTTACTTAATATGGCATCCAGTCCCCATGATTTTCGATTATAGCTTGGCTGCGTCGGGGCATGCTTACATTTACTCCCTTTCTTGACAGAACTTTTTGCGCTTGCCGCAAATTATACATAGGTGGGGTGCTTCTCAAAAAGCTTGATAATCATCTCATCCTTCTTTCTCGTGGTCACACGCGTCTTAGACCTGTCTGGAAAATCTATCTTGGACGTTCGTCGATTGTGTGACACGCAGGTTACACAATTGCTCGAATATTTCCAAAACAAGACGAACATCTCACTCTATGACTACATTTGTAGAGTTGACCTGTATACCCCCATAAAAATGGCATAGGTTCATTTCCAGAACATCAGACATCTTAATACTGAACAGCTAGCTGCTCAGTGGCGAGGTAAACAGCTGCACAAGTAACACCCCCAAACATTAGATCTTCCTTATGTGGATAGTGATGCTTTTAATCCTCTGGTTAAGGCGGGAAGAACTCTTTCCGGAGACGCAAGGATTTGTCATTGCCATCCAGGAAAGGGTCATCAAGAAGAGGAATTACCACAAAAACATCCTCAATATGGCGGCAGTTATTGACAGATGCCGCCTTTGTGGAGATCCCAATGAGAACATCAAGCACATCATTGATGGCGGTACGATGCTTGCCTCGCAAGAATACACGCGCAGACATAATAATGTTGCTCAACGTGCGTAACACGTGAGAATAATATACATAAGCGTTCAATAACATTAGGTTTCGATATGCTGAGAAGATCCAGCAATATTTGGAGCTGAAGTAGGAGATCCTGACCGTGCGGAGGGTGAACAAGCTTTTTCACCTGGTCGTAATCTCCTCCATTGGGAACTTTCATGCAAAGTGCGTAAAAATTTTGGGAGAGATGGGAGCTCTAAATTCGCGACATTCAATTCAGAAGGCAGTATTGCTGAACACGTGCTGCATCCTCCAGAGTTTTCTGGGCGTGAACAATAATAGCGGCTAAAACCGCCTTTTGTGGTCATCCTGTTTAAACGGTAGATGACTGTGATAAACATTTTTTTAAATTTTTGACTTTTCATTTCTGATCTTTTCTGTATACGTGTATGTCCGAGTGCGTATTTGTCTCTCGCCGTTTAATGTAAATAAAGTTATTATTGTTAATTGTTGGTCTCAGTCGTTGGATCCAGCTTTCCAGTGTTATTGTCGGATCCCTATAGACGGGCTCTCCGGTTTGTATACCCGTGATTTATGACGGATCCGCAATCAGAATATAGAGTTCCGAAATAACTACTGACACCAACGAATCTACTGATCACTTTCTGCGTTTTGCGACAGTGTTTAGTAGCGAAGTACCAGGTCATGAATGCCTGTGGGTGGGAGGTGGGACAAAATAATAATAATATCCTTTTATGTATTAATTACTATGAAATACTTTAAAATACCATGCAAGCACGAATAATTCTTTGAAATAACTTGGAATGGCTTGCAATATTGTGAATAAAATGTGATTGTTAAAATCTTATTGAATTTCTTAAAATCCTGCAACACACGTTACAATTATATTTAAAAAACTTAAAAAATTCTTTGGAATTCCTTGAATATATTTAGAAAAAACTTATTTGAATCATATCAGTTGAAATTTCAACATATTTCTGTCTGCACATGCTCAAAAGCCGAGTGATAAGCCCCTCCGCTTTATTTAATTATAATAATAATATTAATAATAGTACTTTGACATAGTGACTGTAAACATCTTAAGTCTTCGAGAAACTACATAATATGAGAGACACTAATATTCATATTTTTGTGATAAAAAATTATCTTTGAGAGTTTCTTTGATATTGATTAAAAATAAAAGTCCGAGAACGATGCTTACGTTTTAAGATCACTTCGTTTTCCCTGAGTAATTCCTAAAACATTATATCAAACACATAAAATCATAAAATGCGTCTCTCCAATTCTTTTAACATATTTTGTAGAATATATATTAGTTTGTCAAATGTGTAAGTCGGCCGCTATAGTCGACACTACATAAATTTGCCATGGAAATGCCAGTTTTTTCCTAAAAATAAAAAGATGACAAGAACGATTATATCTGTCATGATAAAGTTTATAACCAATTTTGTTCAACTCGACCTGACGCTTATCAAATGTAAATATCTCAGAAGGACAATGTTAACTACTTTTATGTGAGAGATAGCGACTACAGTATAGATTATATAAGCTAATGGAGCAGCAGAATATTCATTAATTGCATTTTTAATGAAATTCTTTGTTAGCACATCGATCAGTTTGTCCTTCAATTAGAAAAGATGATGATTGTCCTAAGTCTGGCCTTATCCTTGGCCGTTACCTTCAATTCTTTTGGTAAATATAATAATAGAATATATCTTTATTTCGGCAAACTTCTTTCAAGCCTTACGTAAATCACACTTTTTGCGATTAACTATGCACGTGCACATATAATACCCTACAAACTCTGCAGGTTCACATATACAATAGAGTTCATTTAGTTCTCATATGTAGCTTATTATTAATTAATAGTAAACGGGTTTAGTTGATGACGTGTACGTCCCTCAAAATCATGAGATAATCAATGTCATGAGATAGAAACGAGACCCATCATTTCCTACGGATTTTCACCCGCTGAAGACGAATCTGAAGTTCGTTTTATCGTGTAGTCTCCAGTTTTCACATAACCTCAAAGTTTTCGAATTTTGAGAACATATTCTTTTTTTTCGAATGACGTTATTTTTAAAATGTAAAATGGGCAAGAAGTATAGTTTGACGATTTTTTTGTTGAATTTTGTAGGACAACCATTTATTAAGTTCAATAACTGCAGGCGATTTACTGAATAAGCCGATTTTCAGTGTTTTTCGAACTTCGACTTTGAAGTTGCTACCTTAAAGTACACAACATCGTGAAATTTGTTCTTTATCACTGACAACTGCAAAAAATCTTATTCCCGATATCTGTTGATCACTCACGCTTCTGTCTGAAGTTTAAAGGTCGTTAACTTGACAGTTCCATTACGCTTAGTCCTTGTGCAGTTACGTGAGAAAAAAAGCGTTATAGCAGTATGTTGTTAGGACGGTTTCTACTTTTGACCACAGTTCCATGATTGAGCAAGATTGCAAGGAAACTTGCTGCTCTGATGAACACTGGAAGCGATGAAAACTGTCTCTCAAAAGGATGTGTAGAATGATTCGCATTTCGATTCACCACAGTCACGAAGCCAGCGAAGACAAAAAAAGTCCAAAAAATCCAAAGAGTCTTCATGTAAAGCAGCCATTGAATTAAAAAAAAAAGTTTAATAATTACACACTCAAACTTCGCAAGACTCTAGTATTTTTCATAAATTTCATAAATTCAATGCAGAATCAAAAATATCAGCACTTTTAGCATTTAGATAAGAAATTTGATAAAATCTTGATCTATACTGTATTTACGTATTGTTATGCTGAATCAAATGAATTATATTTTACCCAGTTTCTTATTCGAAATGCTCAAAAATGATTATTTTCATAAAATAAAATTTTAGGTATTTTTGGAAAATGGCTACCTCTTTATAAATTTATAAATTCTTTTAGTTCGTGCCCGAAAACTCGTCAGCGAAACTCTTACTCCGGATCTAGTAGGCAAAAATACCTCTTCAATTCAGTTTGTCGAAACGATTCATTACAACTTCATTTACATCACATGATATACCAACATACGATAGTGTACTTAAAAAAATATAATCGTCTATTCCTTGTTGCAGAATTAAGTTCACAGTTCGAATGCTTGCCGAATGGTGCCCCTATTCCTGGCATTCCTCGTTTTGGACCTTCTTCTTTCTCTCCTGACAGACAATTTCCTGGGAGTTCTTTTCCTCCTGCCAGACCTCATTCTTCTGCCAGGTCTCCCCCTCCTGCCGAGCCTCCACATCATCTCAGGTCCAGGTCTCCTCCAGCCAGACCTGACTCTTCTGCCGGGTCTCCACCGCCTGCTGAGCCACCTCTTCGTGCCAAATCCAGGTCTCGTCCTCTCAGACAACCTTCTACTCGCGTTCTTGGATATAACTTTGAAGATCTTAGATTTATTCGACTTAGTCCCAAAAATAATCCGAACCAAATATTCGAACTGCGAAGATACGTATTTCCTCTCGGTAAACAAATTCGATTGAGAACCAAAAATTTTGTCCTTAAGCCCATGCGAACAGATGAACAAATTGTATTATCGACGTCCAATGGTGACGCCTGTGCAATATTGGAAAAAGAGTCATGCAGAAGCACGATTCTTCGTGGAATATATAAACCTTTTTATTTGGTTTCAAAACGGGCAAAAATAAACATGAACAGCGGTGCCGTTGAAGAATTAACCAAAGAAGAAATTGAGGAATGTCCAGTAGGCGGCCAAAACCCGATCAGAAAGAATTTTAGAATATATCGTGTGTAAACAGTAAGCCTTCACAACGTTAATATAAACAAAAAAAAGCCAATTTCAACTTTTTCAGGTTAGCTTTCTTGCTAACTGTTTCAATTATGAAATTCCTCAATTTACAAACCTCAATTCTAAAATCTTTTAGTTTGAAAATTTTCTATTTGAAAAGTACATTCACAATTTAAAGAATTATAAAATGCAGTTTGGAAGACTTGATATACAGTCTCTGCTGCTTTTTCCAATCAAATTTTCTCTTGCTGTAACTTCGTAACAAAATTGTAAAAATAATTCACTTTTAATATAGCTAAAATCTTTAAATCAATTCCTCAAAACAACACATTTCTTTCCTAATAAGTATATTTGACGACTGTTCATATCTATATTCAAAATTTAAAACAGTAGAATTGTAGGAAACCTTTTTGCTGAAAGGTTAAGCTATGATTTATTAAAATGCAATCATTTTTTTTCGTATTGGTAAGAACCGACAATAGGAAAAATTAAATTACAAAAACAATAAAAAAAATTGAAAGCGTTTGAAATTTTTTAAATTCCTTATTCTTCAATTTAAAACATTGAGAATGATAGCGTGACGTAAATTCATATTTTTCATCCAGAAATCTTCTAACTGTTCCCTGCTTTTGTTGAAGTTCCTTCGGCTTTAATGAAAACATTCGCATCATTTTGTCTCGTGCTTCTCGCTCGATTACAGTGTACAGAAAATGCAACATTTTCTATATTATTATGTTGAAACCAATGCGTATTTTTAACAAGCGTTCAAAATAAAGTAATTTAAAATGGAAAATATTAATAATAAAATTTCTATTAAAAAAAGTTTAAGTTAAACGAGTACGACATTTATTTAAAACTGAAAAATGTTTACTTTCCACGAACTATGATATTACAAATTTTATACTTAAGCCCTTTGAACCTTTAATCATTTTAAGTTCTTTTAAATCGTTTGATAATTAACAATTTTAAATTGATAATCATACTTTTCAAAGTTCAACCATTTCAATGTTGATTATAAAATTAGAACTTATAAAGGATAAAATTTAAAATTTGGCGTTCCATGCGAAAATTCAAAGCTCTAAAATTATAACTATCAACAATTAAGGAACCCAGTGGGCACATTTATCTGAAAGTTATCCTAAATATCTCTTTTTCAGAACGTTCTTAGGACTTTGACAAAAGATGTCATAAAGCCGTCTTGTGAGTGCGCGAGAAATTGCGAATAGTGTTTAGACTGCGCACTTTTGCCAATTTTCGATTTCCCGTAGTCTTCGTGTGCTTGAGGGTTCGTGGTTTTTATTTTCAAAGAAAAAGTGGACTAGAGCAAATGAAATAAGAAAGTAATAATAATTCTTGTAATTAAATCATCGCTGAACATATTTTTCAAATTAAATTACTGAGTATGTTTTTTGAAATTTTATATAAGTACCTTTGATTTATAAGTTATGTTATGGTTATGTATAGGTTTTGTATAGGTTATGATACTCTTTTAAAGGTATACCAAAAACATGTTGTTTTCAGAGTGAAATCCAAGCCCATAACCACGAGATCAATTTTTTGATTGAAAATGTATGCTTTCTTATATTTTTTTATCATTTATTTGAAAAGTTGATACATGCATGCACATTTCAATTTCATTCATTATTTTTCAGACCAAGTTCATAATCCAAATTTTTCAGCATGTCGGATGATGTCAAACAGGGCGCTAAAACCCCAGTAAGAGCAGTAATTCAATTTATTATTTACGCATATATTCAGTGTTCCTACATTCGCCAAAAATATGAACGAGAAGCATTATTACAAAACACATTTTAACTAACCTAATGACCTAAAAGATCAAGTTTCATTTTATCAAAACGATATTTTTTGTGACCAAAATGTTGTGTTTACGATAAACTCCAATCTCGATTTTAAAAAATGTTTTTTCTTCCAATTTCAAAACTATGATTTTATCCCTTTTAGTATACGACCCTTCAATACAAAATTTCTTAGAAATTCAGAATAATATATATTTGCATATAAAACATACATTTTTCAACTAAACATATCAATGAAATGCATATCTTACGAAACTGATCACGTAAAATCGACAGACACCGCTTTCGATTTATTTCACTCATCAAGATGTAATTCTTTCAATCCTACTTGATCTCATAGCTCAGTGTATTAAATTATCAAATTCTACGCGTTCCTAGAAATCTGCCACTTGTGTTCTTGGCTCGACGGGAAACGGTACCACCGGCAAACCGGAAAATAAATTAAGGACGGAGAATCGAGCGAACCTGAAAAACAAACCTCAGATAATTACCCATGGACCACCAAGGGTAGTTGGATTTAGCTGAGTGGCTCCGAGGTAGGTGGTCATCTTTCTTACCGTAAAACTCAGTGTTTCCATTCTCGACACTAGACGCCCACGCTGTATGGCGGACTGTGATCGCGTGTAGTTTCCTGGCGAAAATTGAGATAGGGAGACCATCCGGGACCCCCTCGACACCCGAAAGTGGAGGAACTCTCGGCTCGGAGCCCGTCTCTAGCCTAGTTGAGGCGGGCGTTCCTCGGGTGAAAAAGGTGTGGGCACTCGACTATGAACGCCGGACGGCGTCGTGCCTAGCGCGGGTGTCTCAGACGCCCATATTGGACTATACTGGGTTTCTCCTAGTAATTGTTCGTCGTTTCTGTCAGTAAAATGTTATAATTTTCTTAAATTATAGTAAATTGATCCGAAAGACAATCGAGAAAGTTTCAAGTAATTTTCTTTGGGAACACACGGAAGTGTTCGTTGAATTGATGTTGTGCTTTTACTCCCTCTCTCGTGCATAGATAGTGAGCTGGCCGACCTGCCAGTCTCGACAGGAGCGGATACGACGGGGTTCCGATAGGGATATCCCTACATGGCGTCTTCAAAAAAAAGAATCAACGGGCTTCGTGGGTTGTTCGTGGGTCGAAAGAGTGTGACCCACGGACTCGGTGTATTTCGGTGATTGTGTCGCGGTTGACAGGCAGGTAAGTGGTTAGCCATCTTATTACCAGGTTTCTTGCGTGGGCTATCCCCGGCCAGGTCGTGGTTAATAGTGCTGAACACAAATGTCAAATTTGAACAATGATATGATAATCTTTATATTTGAAACAAAATCACCTTATTAATATTACATTTTGTTTTCAAAAATACTAGGTAATCTCATTACAGGAACACAATTATATTTCTAAATTTAAAATCTGTATTATAATTTTTGGTGTCAAATAATGAAATAGTTACAGAATATTCTGAGAAACCACAATGTGAATACAGATAAAAAGTTGATTAAAGTGATTATGCGTACAGTGGATCAGAAAATGGAGGTGATTGTGAAGTAAGAACCACGAAGACCGAATTTGTTCTCCTTCCCATATATTGGCAAGTAGTTCAATTAGTAAAAGATCAGAAGAGATGCGTATTAAATATTTAAAATGCACAATATGATATTTCAACCCCTGTAAAGTGTACTATTTCACAATTCAAGTATATTGCGCAGGTGCTTTTATACTGTTTTAATTAAATAAATAAATTTTAGAATGCCAAGAAAAATAAAGAATACAATTTAGAGAAAACTGTACTTTATGAAATAGTATATTGTGTATCAAGGGCGTAAAGAAGGCTATTTTGACGAGTGTGAACTTGCCGCCCGAGCGTATGATCTTTTTTGGACTCCTTTACATGCCTCATGCGGTGCCAAACGAGGGGGCCACAGCTAGGGTTTCCTGGCTGCTCGTGCATGCCAGTCCGCCACTAGAGCCAAACGATGCTAGATGAGAAAAAATTTTAAGAAGCAAAATTGTTCATCTTGAATAGATCAATGGCTCACACTACTTTTTGTTAAAACGCATGTGAAAACATAAATAAAAGATGTAATTGTATTTTTTGCAACAACTCCATGGAAAAGCTTCTTTCGCACACTGTCTACAGGCGCCAAAAGAAGGCTTTCTCGCACTGTTTGCCAAAGCTTCCTTTAGATGCCTGTACATGCTGCGTAAAAAATATGTCCCATGCAGGTGTAATTCACTCGCATAAAGGCGCAACACTCACCCTGCTGTTCATCTTTGGTTTCTTACGGGTTACCTTCGGGTACCTGCTGCGCCTTCACACATGTGCGGATTTTTTTTTTTTCATGATGCCTTCACATTGAATCTTTTTTTATAACTTAAACAAAAAATTCTGCAGGATGTCAATTTTTTTCCATTTATAAAAAGAAGCATGTAAAAAGATAAATTATTCACTTATTTATTATGGTGGATGTTAAAATAACGTAGAAATCTTTTGCATTTTGGATACAGTTTATTGAATGCGAAGTCGAAAATAAGGAACTTCAAAAAAAAAAGGCTTCATGATTTACACGTATAAAATATGTAGCTTTTAACATAGACGCGCGCGTTTTTATTATTTGAAGATTTCTATTTCACACGAGGTATATTCTAAAAATCTTTCTCATTGAGATTTTGCTACTTATTGGACATTCCGCGATTTCTTCTGTGGTCAATTCTTCAACCGCGCCGCTGTTTATGTTTATTTTCACACGTTTTGTCCCAAAATCAACGGCTTTATATATTGCAATTAAAATGGTGTTTCTGCTTGTTTTTTTCTTCAAAATTGCATAGATGTCACCATTTGACGTTGATAAGACAATTTGTTCTTCGGATGGCATGGGCTTAAGGGGATAAGATACATCTTTCAATCGAATTGGTTTATCTGGAGGAAAAACGTATCTTCGAAGTTCGAAAATCCGATTCGGATTGCTGTGGGGACTCAGTCGAATAGATTCAAGTTCTTCAAATCTATATCCAAGTACGATAGAAAAAATTTTCCTGAGGTAAGGAGACCTGGACCTAGCGCGAAGAGGTGGCTCGGAAGATGTTGATGGCCTGGCAGAAGAGTGACGTATGGCAAGAGAAAGAGTCGTGTCTGGAGAATGTCTGCCAGGAGAAGAAGAATACGAAGGTCCACGACGAAAAACAGCAGGATTAGGATCACCATCAGGCAAATAGTTGGATTGTGAACTTAATTCTGGAAAAAAATTACGTGATTACATTTTTTAAGTACACAATCGTATGTTGGTGCATCGCGATTTGTAAATGATGTTGTAATTAAGAGGACAGATTCTGTAACAGCCTACAAATTGTTCTTGTTCAACGGCTTTGGCCCATAGAAACTTTTAAAACAAATTTTGAATTTAAACGTATATATTCTTATAAAAAATTGAATTCCGTAATTAAGCCAATTTTTTAATGAAATTTACATGGAATATTCTTTATGATGTTCTGCTATAGGCGAATAAATAACATGTAATAATAACTATCAAAGAATAAATAATAACTAATTTGCAGCTCTTTGTTGCTTAAACAACTTCTGTGTTTTTTTGGGGAGGGTGACGAATATTATTATATGGTTAAGAACATAACCTTGAGGTTTCTAAAGCTGGATTGTGCCTCACTATTTTTAATTAAAAAATTTGATATCTGTTTTACACCGAGAAATTTTGGAGTTGTTTCTTCAAAAGTTCTAGGGGTAGATTTTGGAGGTTGTTGAATGTTATCATGAGACTAGGTACATAAACTTGTATTTTCTGAAGTTCATTGTGAATAATTTTAATTCACAATTTTAATGGCTGTTACACGTGAACACATTCTGTAATTGTTTCCTAAATAGCGATAGGAATATGCTGACTGACACATTTTTCGTTTTAATCTTGAAAAATGCTATTAAAAATGAAAAATTCCATTTTCCGGTAAAGCTATACAAGACACGAACAAGAATAAACAAAAATTGTTCATCCAAGAAATATCTACAAATTTGTTATTAATGATTTTTTTTTATAAGACGCCTAGTTTTTGTTTTCATCATGAATAATGATATTATAAATATCATGAGACACATGATGAGAATGTGTTCGTTAAAGCCGAAGGAGCTTTAACAAGAACATTCACAATCACTGAACTTCAGTTGTCGATGGTTTGACCTTCAACTTTAAAGGTCCTAAGAAAAAATGTGGAAAAATTACAATGAACGAGCGCGTAGTGCGAGGTAAATGAATTTTCTAGCGCGAAGCGCAAGATCCAACAGGCGCTCCCAAACTCGTGAGTCGCGCGCCTAGCGCGCGATGAGAATATGCCTACGCAGCGGGCAATTTTTTCCTTCGTAAGCGTCAGAAATATGGTTAATCTTGCATGATTTTTTTTAAAGAAAAATAATAGTGAGTCAAAAATTTACAGTTAAAAGTCTGTATATTCAACAACGATTTTTGTGGAAAGACTACGATATCTGGTCATATAAATAGGAAGATTTCATTCTGAGAACATCCATACACAGTACTACATTACACTTCTTTTTTTTTTAATGGAACATAAAATCGCACAGACTTTCTATTATGGAAGTATTTGTATTCATACAAATATTAGCAGTATTTAATGATTTTCACTTTCAAACTTTTTCCAAAACACATTAAATCGCAAGAGTTCCGATTTGCGTAAAGCTTAAAAGAAATTTACCACAATATGGATATATTATATTAGTGTAATCACCAATAGAATTGAGGAACAAGGCCAAGGATAACACTAGGGTATAGACAATCATCATCCTTTATAATTAGATGACAAACAGATTGATGTATCGATCCAAATTTAACTAACAATATAACTAATGAATATTCTATTGCTCCATAAGCTTATATAATCTACACTGTAGTCGTTATCTCTTCCATTAAAGGCGTAAATTTTTTCCTTCTGAAATATTTACATTTGATAAGAGTCAGTGACAGCTAAAAAAATGTAATTATAGACTTCATTGAAACTGATGTCACCATTTATGTATTCCTTTACTTTTTAGGAAGATCTGGCTTCATATGGCATGTATTGTTCACTGTAAAAGCCTATTGAAAATTCCGAAAGACTACACATATAGACTACAAAATTCATAATTAAGTTCTGCGCTTTCGTACTCGTGCGTGCATTTTCCATCTTCGCACACTTGTATCTAAGAATAAAAATACTTCTTTTTTTTGACATTCTCGTGAATTATTTTTTTTTCCCATACGATAGTATGACTTTTCTTCCATACTTTTCAACATCCCGTACAAGTATGGAGATTTTCCATTGTTCACTCGAAGATTTTCCATACATTTGCAAGAGTTCCATACGCTGCTATGGGAAAACTTCGAGTCAAGAAGCAAACGATGATGCGCAGAAGAGCGCGCATGCGCTGTAACTATGGTGGTTGACGGAGAACGGAGCGAGTGAACGATAACCCAATCAAAGCATCTACTCAGTTGAGAAACATTATTTCAAGTGCAGTGACAAAAATAAAATTTGTGAGTTCTTTTGTTACGTCAAAATGTTACGTTGCTGCATCGTTGCAGTTTGCATGTTATAAGCATTTGAATTCAAAACCATCAGAAGCACTCTATTTTCTCCGCTAGTGTGAACGAAGGCCGAATAAATTCGTACTCTATTTAAAGAATACTTTTCTATTGTAGGGAATTACATAAAATCCTTTGAAATAGTTGTAATGAGAGAGCGTGCATTTATGGAAGGCAGAAAGTCAATTTCAGAGGCGCATCTTCCCTCGCTCTTGCTCTGATGTTGACTCTCGAAATCTTTAGGTTTCAAATTTTCCTTCTTTTTTATTTGAAATGCAACTGTATGATCAAATATAAACATTTTGGTGGAAAATGCATGTATTTTTTAATTGAAAATCCGACTGTTGTACTGCTGTGAATCTGAGTCTTATACTATCGCGAATAAATTTTCTAAGTTCCTTTGTAACATTGAAACTTCTGAAAAAGAACAAGATAATTATCAGCTTTTACTGAAAAACCTTAAAGTTCACATTTGCGAGGGTACTTCCATACAATGTCCTTTTCCAACTTGTAGTTTTAAAGGAAAATACAGCACAGTTAATTCCTTTACCGGTCATCTATCTAAGCATCACCGAAAGGTTGAGATAAAAGTTCCCTTAGCTGATTCTAACGTAATCGAAGAATGTAATATGGAAGAGGTCGAGGACTACTACTGATGTGTACTTACATAATGTAGCTCAGTTATATCTCAAGTTGGAGGCAGAGTTAATGATTCCTGCCAGTACAATTCAGTTTTTTTCCATGAATTACAAAACATAGAAAGACTCAGCATGGATGTGCAAGAAAATGAATTAGAGCAGATGTTGAGGGAGGAAAAAGTTCCATCGATGAAAATCACTAAGATTACTCGGAATGTTATTCAAAACAGTCAATTTTTACAAAGCTATGAGTCTTTCAACACTGATTATTTCCGAAAAAAGTTCTACAGGGAACGATTTGCATATGTAAAGCCAAAAAAAGGTATATATAAAATGCTTGCAGTATACCTCAGTGTAGGTAATCCTCCACCTTATCTTCGCTCTCACATTAACACTATTCTGCTTGTTGCTTTATGTAGAGAAAAGACCTTTGACCATGCAAAAGTGTATGGCGCAATTGTGGAAAATATTTAAAAAATTGAGACGAAGGAAATTGAAATTGCACGTAACAATTGGATTAAAGGATCAGTAGTTCTGATCTCTGGAGACAATCTGGGCAGTCATGAATGAGGCCGTTTCGTGGAAAATGTTAGTAGATCCAAGTTCTTCTGCTGGTATTGTCTCATTAAAAGAGGAAAACATTATGAACCAGCGTGTCCTCATATTGACACCGATGGACTTGAAGTGGATGTTGCAGTTAATAACGCTGGTGACAAGCAGGTCGAGGATGACGGTGAGAAGGAAGAGATGGGAAACTCAGAAGAAGATATCAGCGAGTGTAGTCCGATTTCTTCCGACTCAAACGACTCGTCTCTCAATGAGTCCAGCAGTGACGATCAGATGATGAAATGGCAGAAAATGCGTATTTCGCTGGACCATTCCAGAAAAGGACTGTCGAATCATATGAGAAGGCACTAAAGGAGATCAATCCAGAGAAAAATAACCAAGGTACAAAGTTTGATTCTATATATAATGCGCTTCAATATTATCATGTATGCATGTTTGGGCTTGGTTCATGCTGTAGTCATGATCTTTTAGAAGACGTAGTTGCTAAGGATGTTCCACTCTTTACGAAAAATTCATTGACAAGCGGTAGTTTACTTATTCAGATTTGAATCAGAGGATTGAAAATTTTAAGTATTCAATAAGCATGGCAAAACTGGACTTTTCTGAGACTACATCCCCTTCTCATCGGAGATAAAATGAAAGACAGGGATGATGAAGTATGGATTTGTCTTCTAAAATTATCGGAAATTGTAGAGATAATATTCGCTCCAGAGATTCATAAATCTTCAGTTGCTTACCTTCAGCTGCCAATTAACAAATATATAATCTCTAGGGCTTCTCTATTCCCTGACGTTAAATTGTTACCAAAACATCACTTCCTAACTCACTACCCAAAGCTCGTTATAGAATTAGGGCCTCTTTCGAGGGTTTGGACTCTTTGTTTCGAAAGTAAACATACTTTCTTCAAGAGATTCACGATAGTCCCCCGAAGTTTCCGGAATGTGTCATTGTCACTTTCGGAAAAACACGAGTTATTTCAAAGGTTACCGAGACAAGGTAGTGACTTGCCTAACATTCATAAAGTAGAAAATGAAAGTCCTTTACATGCAAATTTGTATTGTGATGCTATACAAACAGTATTGCGTCAAAAGAATCTCTACCACAACACTATGGAGTGCAGTAGAGCTGTGATTAGAGGCAATTTTTATAAGAAGTATTAGAGACACATTTCAAACAACATTTTCGTGTTTATGACGTTGGATCAGTTCTTAGTTATGAATGTATCTCTGTGGAGGAACACCTTGCGTATGAACCACTCCACATATACACCATCAACACTGCACCACAGGTGCGGTTGAAACATGCATTAATTAAGTATGAAATGTGATAAGAACATATGTTGTGCTGTCATTGATTTTACTACTGGAAGAAAATGAGGAACATCTCCCAGACATGAAGTATGTTTCTCAAAAGAATGTGTAAGGTGGGAAATCTAATACTCCCCTATGTACGGAAATTTTGATTTTTTGTTGATTTACGTGCTTTTTCAGATTCAGCATGACGTTATTATCAATAATGGGGTTAAACAGAGAGAACACTGTACTTTTTGCCGAAACAATTGAAGTCATTATTTAGCTATTTAGCTACTCCATATAGAAATAAGAACTCTCTTCCCTAATTTTCGTATAATTAACTTTTCTCTTCTTTTTTTTCTGTTTCACTTAGCTATACCTCCAACCCCTAGATTAGTTTCCGGAAGGAGAGCCCCGATCTATATTCCTTTAGAAAAATTGCCTGATACAATAACGGAGACGTTGGAGATGAATGAAAAACTGTGATATATGCTCAGAAGAAGGACTTAAAACAAATTCTTGGCCTGCACATGGTTGGAACTTTGAAAGAATAAAAGAGGACTACAGTATGAGCTCTTGTGAAGCTCTTGTTAGCTCAATATTTGGAGGCGCTGATGATAACTGAAGCTAACGGGGATCCACTGAGTGACGGTCTCAGGCCTTTATAACCAGACTGTACGATCATGTTAGCTACAAGAAACCAGCCAGTGAGAAACCTCCAAAGAATGGGAGCCATTCTTTGGATGAAAACCCCGACGTGGCATCTTTTTCTAGTATTGTAGACCACGATGAATATGGCTGTGTGGCGTACCAAGTACCTCTTCCGGAAGGCGAAACCAAAAAGTCTCAGGAGAGTACACGTAAAGAACTGATTGAAATGAAAGAGAGCGACGACGACTCCAAAATACGAAACGCAACCAAAGGAAAGATATCATTGACAGGAAGGGATCCACAAAGAAATTTCTTCTTATGTAGCCACATCTGGAGGACGGTCAGCATTTCCTTGCTCATGCATCTGTGCTTTTTGTGAGAGACGTCAAAGAAATTAGGGACGATAAGATATCAGGCAAAGGTACGGCCTTGTTTTCTGTCTTAGATTCTGAACAGCGGAGGAATAATCCAGTACGTGAGTAAAAGAAAGCAGCGAGAACAAAGATAAGGGAGGTTTTCCAGCGAGCAAAAACTAGTTCGGAAAACCTACGATCAAACACTCCTCAGTTGTTAGCCTTGTTTGAACTCATACCTCTCTATTTTCTCGAGGAATCGAACACCATGTTTTCGCTTCTTCCTGTAAGTACTTTTTGTGTATACTTATTATTAATGATTCTAGTATGGAAACGAATGCAGTTTTATAACTACATGGTTTTAATGAATTTTACTTTTTATAGGATACAGCCACAGACGATGAAGCTTTCGATTAGTTTTCCATACACCTGAGATATTCAGGAATTTTTTTAGACATCTCTATCAACCGCACGGTATTTTTCTTATGTTAAAATTTTATTTCTGTTTACAGGAAATTCTCTATTTGATGAAGCTGCCACTAGCATAGTTTTTGCTGAGATACAAGAGATCATTAGGCGCAGGAACATTCTAGAAGGATTTCTGTGCTTTTTCTTGTCCTACTACGTGTATGGCTACACGTATGGAGTCAATTTCAAGTCTTTGGAATTCATCCAACGGTAAGTTTACTACAAAAAATCATGACATCTTAGCTTAATCGTATGAATTTTTCTCGTATGTAATATTAATTATTCTTTTTTAAATTGTTTCAGCGTTTTGCAAGAAATTAATCCCTCTTCACGGCACAAGAGAGGGAAAAAAGCAAAAAGGAACCTTCACACAGTAAATGCGCAGGTTCAGAAGTTAATGGGCAAGGTGGAGGAAAAGGAAGGAAATTAGAATTCCGGATTACTGCTGTCCTGCGAGCGAAATTTCTCTGGAGCTGGAAATTGGCATTAAATGAAGAAAATATAGTTTAAGAAAAATATCAAGAAAATTTTTCTTGTCTCAAGAAGATAACCTCATTATTATAATAATCCCTGGGGAATTGTATTGACCATCAATAATAAATTTCTTAGTCAATTTTCATGTGGATTTGGCTTCAGGACCAAGTAAATTGAAACCAATTTAATTGTTTCAAATGTTTCGGTGTAGTCAAAAAACTCGTTAGAAAATATTTATCAGCTACGTATATTTGATGAAAACAAATTTTGAAACAATCCTCTGTATGAAAAAATACCCATAAAACAATTATTTGCATGAAATGAATATTTTCAAGCTGTGAAATTAAAGGGGTAGTAAAAGTACGAATGTATCAAGAACATTGTAGTTAACTAATTATTCAAATATTCTTTGAAAAAAACAAACTATTTATCTATGAACATTTAAAGGAAACATTTACACTGTGGTAAGCATTAAAATTGTCAAAAAAGATTACAGTATCAGAATTGTTTCCTTACAAGTTTTTTATACCAACGAATAACGCTTTTAATTTTAAATTTGCGTACCTACAATAAATTACGTAATTTTCACATATCGTACATAAAAAAAAAAAAAAAAAAAAAAAAAAAGAAGTCCACTCCTTGGATTGCATCTTATATCAAAGACTTGATGAAAGAAAGAGAGAAAAAACGTAGATTGGCTAAAAGAACAAAAAATAGTATTATTCAAGCCGAATTTCGTAAACTGAGAAACTTAGTTCAAACCAAAATCAGGGATTCATACAATCAATATAATTACAATTCTATTAAAAACAGGAATAAAAATGAAAACATCTGGTTTCTCTTAAGGCGACTTGGACTTATTCCTCCAAAACACTTGGCTCCTGATAACAATTTTTCACCCGCAGATCTTTTAACAGCCTTCACTACAAAACCCACACTCCTTGCAAATTGCACTTCTTCCTCTTTCGCAGTTCCCTCTACCTTTGATGATACTAAATTATTCTTTTCTGACATATCGCAAGAAACCCTAATTAAAAATCTCTTAGAGGTTAAATCAAATGCTCAAGGTTCTGATGGTATTTCAATTAAAATGATTCGCTTAGCTTTACCAGTCATTTGTCCTATTCTCTTGCATATCTATAATGCATCTCTACAGGTGGGAATATTTCCTGATACTTGGAAAGAGGCGATCATTCGCCCTGTTCCTAAAATTTCTAACCCTACCTCTCCCAAAGATTTCCGCCCGATATCCATCATCTGTGCCTTGTCTAAACCTTTCGAACGCATTGTCCATCAGCAACTTACAGCACATATTGAAACTAACAATTTAATGGACCCAATGCAATCTGGGGTTCGTGCTAGGCATAGTACTCTTACAGCTACACTTAAAGTAACGTCTGATCTTAAACTGGCAATCGATAGAAGGGAAATAACGGTTGTTGTCCTTTTTGACTTTTCTAAGGCGTTTGATACAGTTAACCATAATTTACTATTGTCTAGGCTCAAATCACTTCACCTCTCAAATATGGCTGTGAAATGGTTTGAATCCTATCTTAGTAATCGTTCTGAAAGAGTACAAATTAGCAATGGCGAGCGTTCTGACTGTGGGGAGGTTAAAAGTGGTGTCCCTCAAGGTTCCACGCTTGCTCCTACTCTATTTAATATTTATACATCTGAACTTGGTAGTGAACTTCGACACTGCAACTATCACAAATATGCTGATGATTTCAAGCTTTACCTCTCCCGGCCTATTGCCACTCTTAAGAGCTTACTTCAAAGGGTACAGGAGGATATTGATTTGGTGATGCAGTGGGCCTTGACAAACGGTCTCACTCTTAACCCTGCTAAAACTAAGGCTATAATCATAGGACCCTCTGCCTCTCCTTCACTTGCAACAATTGCAACCTTGCCTCCTCTCTTGATCGATGGGCGTATCATCCCCTTTGTGGATTCTATGAAAGATCTGGGCTATATTCTTAATCGCTCTCTTACATGGAATGAACACGTTGCGGATATCTCAAGGAAAACCTTTAGAGTCCTCCAACAGCTTAACAGGAATAAGGAATCACTTCCTACTTCAACGCGTATCCTCCTAGTCAAAAGCCTGATCCTTCCTTTCTTTGACTACGGCTGTGTGATATATGACGATATTACTGACGAGCTAAATGCCAAGCTTGAGCGTACGCTTAATGCTTGCATTAGGTTCATCTATAACATCCCCAAAAGTGAACATATTACTCAGTATAGAGAAAGAGCAGGACTCCTTAACGTCGCCAAAAGAAGATAATTTTTTTATGGGTAATTTACTTTATAGCCTATTCAGTAATGGAGCTCCGCACTATCTTCTCAACCTCTTCCATTTCACTGACAAAGATCAACCAACACATTCCAAACTCCGTGAAAGGAAAACAGTATTAAAAATTCAGCCACACCGTACGTGTAAAATGCAAAGGTCCTTTGTTATTCGTGGTGCTCGCCTTTGGAACAAACTACCTATAACCATTAGAAATGCACCTTCACAATTTCATTTTAGCAAACTCCTTTTTAGTCACTTATTCAACACATCAAATCCCACCCTCGAAATCACACATTGGTAACACTTAAATTCATAATTAAAATATATATGAGTATGTGTATGAATGCGTATTTACTTTTAAGTATGTATATTTGCGTATGTATATTTATAGTAACCTTCTGTTGATATCCCGGATCCAATTTCTTGTATTATAGTTTAGTTCTTAACCTTTGTTAATATCTATTTTTGATTTCAATTGTCAAATCGATAGCCGTCACATTTTAATTGTCATATGTATTACCTGTTCCTTATAGGGCTATTTAGCCCTAGGAACTTTTCATGAATAAATACAAATACAAATACAAAATTCTCTACGAAACTCATGATTTTACCTTGCAATTTATTTATGAATATTTTTGGTTAATTTTCGTCATTATTCTCTTTAAGATTATAATTGTATCTTGTACATTGTTATAAATATACCATGTTAGTCTAAAATTGTATATTTTCCATACATAGGTACCACTGATTATGACAAAATTACTGTGTTGCGTATGGCAAATTTACCATACACAAGTATGGAAAAAATACCACTCCTTGTATGGGTTAATAACTTCCAATACATGTATGGAAAATTTACAATGATTTTTCTTACAGTGTACTGTTAACACACTTCTTTTGGTATATGTGTAGATCTCTAATATTTCTGGAAGATTTGATACATATATTTTTGATTTTTCAAAGAACACTCCCGAGAAATTCCGAGATATTACTTTTTCTTATAAAGATCTACATAATTCAAAAGAAAGTATTATGTAGGGCATTATTTTTGAAGTTTACTTTTTATATTAATAAAAAAAAAATCTTCTATAGGTCGAAATTCTAAGAAAATAAAATTTATGTTTGAGTTTCATTTATGAAGGTCTAATATTTATTTGTTTAAATAAACGAAAGTTTTTTAAAGGATGATTTATTCGGTATGTGATTTATTGAGGGTATTCGGAGTTCGGCCCTGGTCGTTTACACATAACGTGTGGTATATCGCTCCGTTACATCAGTTAAATTTACGGATGTACTAAAGAAGTGCTGGTGCTATAAATGGTTAGTGGTGTTCACCTTGCCCTAGTGAGCAAATAAGGGTATTTTATTTTGTGGATTTCAGTCAGTTAATCGATTTATTTCACCTTTCAACATTGGAGTTTCGTGCGGGATACGCTTTCAATATGGTGGCATGTGCTGTTTGCAATGGTGCAATTGTGCGAGGGTCGACGGACTCTTTGGCTTGTGGAAAATGTAGTGCGTTTACACATATTACCTGTCTGAATTTCTCAACGAAAGATTTGGAAAGCATCAATAAAAAACAGAAGGTTTGGAACTGCACTAATTGCTCCAAATCTTTGAGTAAGGAAAATACTCGTCATCGTGGGTCTCTTCTCTCTGTTTCGTCCGAGGGAGATGTCAACAAGCCAGGGATGTCTTCTGTCACGCTGGGGCCAGGAGTTGAAGCACT
>CAKNYM010053165.1:78016-114680 GCA_932195095.1 Andricus curvator | reverse complement strand
TATATATATATATATATATATATATATATATATATATATATATATATGTATATGTTAGATAAGGCATTTTTCTTAAAAGCTATCAATAATCTGGCACGTAGGCTTCAAAAAGTAAAGAATTATTTTTTTCAATCCTTCTCAACACCATTTTTGCTCCAAAGTACTTTGTCAATCAAAGAAAAGTAATCTATAGAGTGATATATCTTAGAATTATCATTCATAACTACAAGAAAGCCACTCTTTTACTAAAATTATCCGACAAGTTAATATTAATTATTAAACAAAATATTAGGCAATTTTAACCGAAAAAATATGCAATTTGCACCAAAAGAGATGTATTTTCAAACCAGAAGAGCAGAGCCTTATTGAAGAGTAGTATAAGAGAGAGAATAAATTGAATTTTATTGAATACAAATTTAGGAAATTTGATAATACCTGCAATTTTTGGGGAAATTTCCGTAAACATATGGTAATTTATACAAAAGTTTGGGAATATTCCCTACAATTTGCGGAATTGAATGATTCCTACTGAATGTAGGGTATCGTTCCAAAAATAATGTTTGATTTTCCACGTAGATTAGGTAAATTTTCTAAAAATTCTTGAAGTATCACCGTATGTTCAGGAAGGTATTTTGCCCTAAAATATTTGATGAACTAACACAATATTTTAAATAATTTTACACATTTTTTTGGAGAAAAGATTTATAAATAATTTGCATGTTACATGCAAAAAATGTATTTATCGTTTTTAATTAAAATTTTGTTTGCAGTACTTTCCTTTTACTAAGTGTTAATATTTAAACCTTGCTGCTCTGAGCTGGTAGTTCGGGAGAAAATCCGCCAGGGCGCGACGTGCCGCCTCTCTCGCAACATAAATGACGCGTCGACAGTTTAAGAGAGCAGACGACGCAAAGTAAAGCATACTTACCTGGAACAGAGGCTGACGTGATCAACAAGGCGTTTTCTTTAGCGCGAGGCTCTTCAATTGCTACGGTCGAGCTGAACCTTGCTTTTTTCAATTAATATTCCCCAAATTTTGGGAAATTTTAAGTTATTACACAAAATCATTCCGCCTTAGGGAAAATTCCCTCAATTTGTAATAAAATTCCACAAAATTCAGTGAATTTTCCGTACTGCGCCTTAGGGAAATTTCTCTACATTTTCAGTTAGATTCCACAAAAATTTAGGGAATTTCCCCCAATCTGTTTTATGGAAAATTCCAAAATTTCTTTTGTAATATTTCACAAATTATTTTATGGAATTTTCCCCAAGGCGGAGTAGGGAAAATTCCCGAATTATGGTGTATTACTTCCACACGATACACACGCGTAGGTACATGTATTTCACTCTCACTGTCGCGTTATTTTTTTGTTCTCACAGAAACATTGTATCAGTGGGTTAAAACCAAGAGATTGAGAGAACCTTAAAACTCGCTAAGTCTCTTTTATACTTTGTTTATATGAGCCCAACATCAACTCTGTTAATTGACTCTACAATAGTTTTGAGTTTCTATTGTGTAGTAAATTAATAAACGTATACCCTGTATAATTATTACATTTTATTTATGCTCTAGGTACTATTTTAGGATATTCTCTTTACGCTGTCGGATTTCTTATGCTAGCTCAGCTGAACCCTTTCAGTTTCATTATGTATTTATCCCTCCACTTTTGATTAGGCATTCGGGTCTTCATTTAATTTATTTTTTCAAATGTAAATTTAAATGTTTTCTTTTTCAAGCATCAACTTTGTAATTTTCCTATTTTGCTAAGGTAGCGAATTCTTCGTCCAAGGCATTGTCCTCGTTTCGGGTTGGGTTCCGTGCCAATGACTGGCCTTCTATTTCGTGGGTATTTTCCATCAAGGATGTTGTTCATTCTTTTTTGAATTTGAAGTCTTAGCAGGAAAAGGGGCATGTAACAATGTTTAATTACAAGAAATTTTCAAACAAAATTGTTTAATTTTAAACCAAAAGGATGAATTTTCAATGTGTGATGAACCATCGACTTAAAAAATAAATTCTTCATAATAGTTTCTAATCTTTATCCAAGTCATTAAATTTTCAACCAAAAAGGATGCATTGTCGACGATAGCCCAATTGATAGTTGGGCACAAACTGGGCAGCCCAATCACTGCCCAACTGGGCTACTGTCTGGGTTGTAACGTTCAGCCGAACGAATGCCCACATTGAGGTAAATAGCTGGACCTTAGTTGGGCAGATTAATTTTATGCCTAATTAATAAAAAAAGCTACAATTATTGAATTCTTAAAGTTGACAGTCAGCTCCGTCCTAAAAGCATCTTACGTGGTGTTTCCTGCAATGAATTTGGTTTAGTACAAATACTCAAATGAGAATGAAAAACAGCACAAGGCCGTCACTTGGAATGGAAGCTTCTAATGTGTCCCTTAAGGGTTTACATTTTTTTGTATCTCGTCCCTTTTCCTTTACACACCCACCACACACTTTCCTGGTAATGGGTTCTCTAGAGGTATTGGTCCCACGACTCTCCGAAGATGAACAACTCCCTTGCTAGGCTAGTGTTCACCGCATGGGCCGCCGAGGATCTTCCAGAGTGCGAGTTGGGAATTGAACCCGCAAGCCGATGGAGTGGGTCCAAAGTCTACGCCTTAACCCCCGCGTACATCGTCCCACTACACAAGGCGGTCACTTATTTTGTTTATTTTTACTAAAAAAACGAAAGAACTTTCTGAAAATAATCTGATTTTACGGAAGCTTGAACGGTTTCGACTAAAGTCTGCGGCGTTGCGGCTCATGCAGCCGTACACGTTAACCAATACAGGCGAGTTTTTCAAAATTACAAAATGCTAAGTTGAAAAAAAATGTTTATTTATTGTTGTTTTACTTGAAAATGTTACTGTACTCTGCTGATCTCTTTATCGCTCTTAGGGAATTTCGATTTTAATTTAGAGCTTACATCTGATTCGAAAACAGCTTCATTATTTTGACTATATGAAAAATAGAATATGTAGAATATATTATTAGCTTACCATAATGTTAAAAGAAAAATTTTAGTGTACAAACAAAATTTAATGGTCAGAAGATCTTTTTGAGGATGAGAGAAAAATAACATTTTTTCAACAAATTAGTGTACTTTAACATTTTGCAACAAAATGTAATAAACAAGTAGTTATCGATATAACTGGAGTTACACTTTGAAACTACATTTTTTTAAGCCACTAGCAATAAAATAAGTTAAATGCATAGGGGGATTCATTACCATCATCTAAATTTGTAAACGTTTGTTATTTTAATGTCGTGGAATTAGTTTCTGCACAGAAATACAGTGAGGTCGCCCCTGTTTCAAGGGCGGGGGCCCCCCCCCCCAATTCAAGTCCCCCGTACGCGGCTGTTTCAAATTTCGCAGTTCCGCCACCTCCCACCACGGTCCCTGTACACTTTCCTGCGCGTCAGTGGCTGACCAATTAAAAAAAGTCACCCGAAGAGCGGGAAGCCTTGAATTTAATATTTCAGCATGACGTCATGGGAATGCAGTTCTTCATAACTAACACTAATCTCGCGTACTTTTGACCACGCTACCTTTTTTCACTCGATGTATGTGGCCCAGTTTTGTGCTGCTACTAATGGTTTAAAGTTTGAAATATCTTCTGTTTCCGTTTGGGTAAATTATATTCTCTATTGAATATATGAGCACGTGAGAGTAAAAGAAAGACTCCGCAGAGCCGCGAGGATAAACGAGACAAGTACCATTAGAAAGAGAAACTCTTACGCAGAACGCCTGAAGATTAAGACAGTGCAACGAGAATTGTATCGTGTTTCCTCTCGACTCTGCGGAGTCTTCCTTTCGCTCTGAGGTGCTCATATCTCTATTCTGACGCTGGCTGTCAACTTCATCGATGTATTTTGTCTCAATCCACTCAACGTACACCGAGTATATTTCAGCAATAGAAGGCCCTTCTTCTAAATACTCTCTGTTAGAATCTTTCCTAGTATAGTGAGCTGGAGCCCGTGGAAATGAATTAATATGTTCCCCGACTCCATTTTTCAATGCATTGCTTAGCTTATTCCTTTTTAGAAATTTTCATCGCTTATTAGGTGAAGTGACACCCATTTTTCGGAGCTTTTCCAATGCTGTATCAATCCAAGAATGTCCAATTCCTAAAGTGTCTAAGAGTGTACGCTTACAAACATGAACGAGATCGTCATTAACACCAAAGAAGCTTCGACACTTTATACCTTTCTAATATGTGATCACATTTGTGAGTTTTGCGATCTGCCTATGATTATTTTCATTGAATCTACTAAAATATTATTTTAGTTTAACTGCTAAATTGACACGGTGCAGTACTGCCATCTTTCGAAAGTGTTTGTTTCACTGAATGAATAAGTAACTTTCGACTGATTGTCAGTGATCCATTGTCAGCTATTATAATAAGTGACATTTCACTAACAATCAACGACATTTCATTGATTCAGATTTAGGAAGAACCTTGTTGTAGCTTAGTTTTTGGTTGCGATTAATGGGTAATGTTATACAATGTCCTAACCAAGAAATCAGTATATGAATGCATTCAAACACCGGAAATAAAGGAGTTCCAGTTTACCCATTGATTTGTTTATGGCTTTAAGAACAAATAAAGTGAACTGATTGATAATGAAAATTTCCATTCATCGAGAGTGAATTTACTAATTCTATTCATTTTTGAGGAAATGACAATAAGAAGACAGATTATAGGTGGCGTAAATATATAAAATTATGCTTTTTTAGCACCTCTGCCAAATTTGACAGTATTCAATTTAAAAGAAGAATCTCTAAAATCGGTTTAATAATACGATAATACTATCATACTGTATCAGTATTACTAGTAGTACATGTGTAACTCCTCGATATTATTGGATAACAGAATTGTAAATGGGTGACAACTATGTTGACAACTACATTTAAAATTACAAACACATTTATAACTTATGATAAAACAAAATACGATTGTCTACTTTAAGAAAAATGTGATCCTTTATTTTTTGTTGCAGAATGCAGTTCATATTCTGAATGTATGCCTAATGGCGACCCTATTTCTGTTGATCTACGTTGTGGAACTTCTGTTTCTTCTCCTGACGGACATTCACCTGGAAGGTCCCATCCTCCTGCCAGACCTCATTCTTCTGCCGAGCCCCTTCTTCATGTCAGGTCCAGGTCTCCTTCTGCCACGAATCCTTCTTCTCTTATACTTAGATTTACACCTGAAGAACTTGGATTTGTTCTAATTATTCCCCACGGCCATCCTACCCGGATATTTGAACTTCGAAGATACACTTTTCCTCCTGGTAATCTAATTCGATTGAAAATCCAAAATAACGTACTTACGCCCATGCCAACCGAGGAACAAATTGTATTATCATACGCCAATGGTGACGTCTTTGCAATTTTCGACATACGTAGCAAACCAAGGTATTTTCGTGCAATATTTTTACATGTTATTCCGACAGGAAAACGGGCGAAATTTAACATGGACAGTGGCGCTTTTAAAGAATTGACCCTAGAAGAAAAAGCGGAATTTCCAGTAGGTCCTCAAACCCAATATCAAAGCGGTTTACAGTCTTCCGTGTGTGAACCATAACCCTTCACATCGTAAATTCGAATTGACAAATTTTTTCAGTCCGGCGGTTGGATCGGGAATAAGAGTGAATTTCTTTATGCCCGAGGATCTGACTAATTTTTAGAGAAAAAAATATCCAATTACTTGAAATATTACAAACATACTATCCACATATTGCTTCCGTCTAAAATAATCCATTTTTATCCCATTCAAATAAAAATATTTTAATAATAAAAAAAACCTAAGCAATTGAAAACTGAATTGTTCAATATAAAAAAAATACGTTTCGAATAGGATACTTGATGTTTTTGTTCGCGGTACACATATCACAAATTTTGGAATTGCAGGACTTTTTGAGGTATTCAACATTATTCGACTTTCCTTTTACAAAATTATTTAAATTCATAACTTGATCGAAAATAACTTGGTCGTTTGTCTTATCGATTTCAACATTTTTGGCCACCAAAAATAAAACACAGTTTCTTCACCTGATTGATACTTAAATTCCTTTTCTGGTTTGAAATCGAGCCACTCAAAAACTAACAAGGCTGACTCAATAAATTTATCGCAAGTTTTATCTTCGCCTTCGTTTCTGAGTTTGTTAAGTTGACTTTTAAACATGAACGGCAAAAAAAGTCGAATCCTATCTGTTTTGTAATGTTTTAAAAATACGATTCTGAGGCGGGAAAGATTTGCAGTATTCGTTGCATTGCATGCCGAATTGATCTAAACCGCGATGAATCCCGTTGTGAAGAACGTAAGCTGGGCAACCGATGCCTACAAGATTCGAATTCAGATTAGTTTTAAAATGTGTAAATATATTTTCCCCACTTTCCCGATTAAGCCCGCCAAGGTTTGTATTCGTTTTGTCGCCTGTGAATACCATACGATTTTTTTCTATAAGCTGTGCTGTGTGATTACATCTACGATCAAATTCGAGATTGTCTTAGACTTCTCATTACTAGTTTCTTTTAGGTCAAACAATCTTACTTGAATGCCGCCGGCAGTATGATCAAAATACTGAAGGAGCAAAGGAAACATTTTCAAATTTCCATGGTTGCTAGCGTCAGTCCTAATGCTCCAAAAAGGAATGTTTTCCAAATTTTTGACTACTAGCTCGACTAAATGTTTGGATAAAATTTCATTTACAATGGACTTAGTTTTTGCAAGAGTACAAGACATTTTTATAGCTACTTTCAAGTCGTCGAAAAGTGAACGAAATAGATTACTCGTGCAGTCTATCGACCGGTAAATCTGGCGGTGTTTCACTGTATGGTACAGTAAAGACCCTTCGATTGCCCAAACTTTCAATGCCTCTGACGTTGACTTTTGAATGACAAATTGCGACATTTTCCTAGATATCGATGCTTCCTAAATTTGCGCACTGTGTTTTGGAGTATTCACATGCTTTTCTAAGGCAATTTTTCCTATGAAAAATACAATGCAGCGAAAAGTTAATATAAGTGCAAGTACCATTCTATTCTTCCATAGTGCATGCATGCAATAGTATATTGCGTGACGAGGGTCGAAAGGCATGCATACAATTTTTCATCATACCGATAATCGAAATTCGACTTGAGATGCCTAGAGCTTGAAAACATTTTTTAATGAAGAAGACTCTAGTGAATTGGACGGGGGGGGGGGGGGAGATAGGGTTACCGTGACAGCAATTTACATTATTGTTGATGATGATATTCTATAATTGGACAGACCAAAACTTAAATTCAAGTTAAATTACAATAAATTTAAGTTCTGCAGCACTACGGTTAACCCTGTTGTAATATGCCCTTATTTAAAAACACCAGTAAATCAAGGCCTACCGACGAAACCTCCTCACTACTAAAGTATAGTTTATCGTTGTGCGACTCTACTTCACTAGGTGAGGACGTGAACAAATTTTTAATTTACTAAGGTGGGCTCAGAATCACTATATGAATTCAGTCACATCCAGTGGTAGCTCACGGCTGCATCCGACTTTATTAGAAGTATTCGCATTTCTCTGAACGTTTGGCCAGAGGATAAGAAAACTGTAGAAAACCATCTGTCCGCGTCTAACCTCTTTTCCGACTGTCGAGTTTGAATTTCGATACTCGATGTAACCGGATTATCGATTGTGCACAGTCATCCTCGAAGTCAAACATGCCACTCGACATTAGTTAAAACGCATTGAATACACAAGCTATTTGTACATCGCAAAGGGTCATCCATCCGAATGCTAGCCGCACTCGAATTGGCTAATCCTCCACGGCTATTCCCGAATCGATATTCACCGCTTATTTAATGCAGTTATTTCGCCAAGTAGATATTAATTATTGAAAACTATTTAATTATCTGAATGTAAACGATATGTATTGGATCTTATTTTTATATAAAAACATTTGACTGCCGGGGCACCAACATTTGAAAATAAAAATGAAGCTTTAAACTAAATTAAGTATTAAGTGAATAATTGAAGAAATTTTCTGCTAATCATTCGTTACGCTCAGCAGTATTTTTGCTATTTCATATTGGCTGTTACCTCAGCAGTATTAAATTATTTCTACCGGGATCTATAATTGAAAAAAGCTAGCTTTCCCAATAAAAAGCTATTAGTTTCGTGTGCAAACTGACTATCGCGGATTTCCTTAAATCTACACGTTTCTAGATCCCCGAAATCAGAAAAAAACATGTTTTAAGTTCGCGTCTGCCTGTCATTTTTGTTGTCGTTGTCGTTATCGCCGTTGTGGCATGCATACTGGATAACTCTTGAAAGATTAATCATATTAGTTTGCAAGTTGGCACACTTTTTTAGAGACCAAAAAGAAAGGTCGAGTTCGTTAACAAGAATTTTTTGACCAAAGGTCCTGGTTTTATCTACCAAAAAGATACTGGAAATGAAAAATTACATTTTGCGGTCAAACTATGCAAGATACGAAAAAAATGAAACCACAATAATTGTTCATACAAAAAAGATTTATTAATTTGTTATACTTTATTTTTTTAATGGACCCAACGTTTTCGTTTCAATCGTAAAAAAGCGTGAAAATAAAAAAAAAATTATTTTTTGGAAGAACGACGAAGTGCGAAAAAAAAAATGAAAATACAAAAGTTGTTGAACCAAAAAATATCTCAAACATTTTGTATAAATCATTTTTTGATGGGACGCGTAGTTTTTGTTTCATTTGTGAAAAATAACATTAAAAATAAAATATTGAATTTGAGGAAAATCGAGACATGATACGAAAAAAATTAATATATAAAGGTGGTTCAACCAACGAAGACCTAAAAATTTATTATAAATTATTTTTTGATAGGGCGTATAGTTTTTGTAATCGAGTTGAACATAATATAGGAAAATTCGCATCTAGGGTGGGCCGAAAGATCAAAACGTTTGGATTCCTCAGTACACTGGAACCTGGAATAAGGAACGGTTTCGGGCACAGCTTGCCATTGCCTTGATCTTGAGTCCACAGAGTCCAAACGTAAACAGTCAGGGCCGTGTGAACGATTTCCAATTTGAATACATAATATTACGCACCAGACGCGCGTGAGTACTCGCGCACTGTACCTTTTGTCGCTACACTGCTCTCCGTCACGCATGCCTGTGCACTGCCTTTCTTTCGGTCCCAGCATTGCCAAAATGCCGAGAACATCAATTTTAGGAATATCGTAAATCCGAGGTTCCTCATTCCAGGTTCCAGTGTAATAGCACTGGAAAGTTTTTTAGCGGCATTAAAAACACACGGAGAAAAATAGATATTGAAAAGTAGGTTTTAAAAACCTTAATATTTGACCATAATATATAGATATTACGGCATAATATCTAATATCTTCTATTCAACATACAAGATATTAAAGGGCAATATCTGTTTATATTGGAAGTATGAAACGTGTGATATTAACAGTTCATATATAAGGTATTGAAAAAAGCAAAATTTTATTGGAGGAATGTCGTTGACGTGTGGTATCGCGACAAAAGATTTTAACCCCGCTTTGTCTGCATCTTGAGCATTCGTGGCATGTGTTGTAATTTTTCCGTTATATATTGCGTTACAAGTTAGGATCGAAAATGGATTAAGTGTTTTTGGATATGACATCACAATTTTCTCAAGAAAATGAGGGCTCGGCGCTGCAGGCATCTTTCATGTTAGCCCTGAACAGCGTGTTATCCGTTCTATAACATGAAAATTAAATAATTATAGAGAAAGGTTATCAGATGCAACATCAAAACCAAAAGCACATTTTCTATTTAAAACATCCGATAGTGAATTTTTGTATTCAAACATTCTTTCTACAATAAATAATAAATTAATTGCGCACTTGACTTTATTATAAGATTCAGGTCATCTCCTGTTTCGTAGAACTATTCTTCCAGTTGATTGAAAATGGTAAGAGTAAACGTGGCACCAATTTAGATCTGACAAAATGACAAAATCGTATCGCACTCACTAATAAATTCGCGATCGATCGTTTTGAATTGAAAGTGAAGTTATTCGATAGAGTGTATGAAGTGACTACCATAATATTATAATAAATGCACTTATATTATGAAAGTGCCTGTGCTTCATTGTGTCAAGAACCTTTTTGGCTATCAGAGCCTCCTAATCCTTACAATAATTAAACTATGTAACCGTTTGTTTGAGTATGATAAATTTCATGCCTGTAAACACTCTTAATGATATTAGCATAATTGAAAGCTTACGGTTAGATCTTAAAAATAGCTATGGCCCTTTAATCGGATGATAGCATTTCTTTTTATAGGACTATTAGTTAACAAAAAATTAACATTCAAAAATTCAAATTTATATTGCACATGCTTTTTGGTATGAAGTGCGCGTGGAGGAGAAAAGAAAAGTTCAAATGATTAATTCTTGACTATTAATGGTTGATTGGAGTTGGCTATGATGTTATGTTTTTTCAGTATAGGGTTAATTTACATTTTTGTAGAAAAATCGTTTTCGCTTTGGTTCAAAATAATTTTATTGAAGAAATCATCTCTTTTGGTGAAAATTTTCTTGTATTTGAAGAAGATTATTCTAAGATAAAGAGATATTACTTTATGGATTACTTTTCTTCATTTATGAAGTGTTTTTTAACAAAAATGCTGTTAAAAAGAATTGAAAAAAATATTTCTTCACTTTTCGAAGTCAACGTACCACATTAGTAATATATTTCAAGACAAAGGCCTTATCTAACTTACGACCTTCGACGAATTTCAACTACGCGAATATCTTGCCTGTGAAATAGTTTTCCAATAGATACTTCGGTTGATTTACTCTTCATAAATTATTGTATTCTCTCCATTCTCAATTTAGAATATACAAATACATACGTTTACTTTAAAATCTAATAAATAAGTTTTGTGGTACTGATTAACATTTTCCACTTCACCAAGCCCCAAAACTATCCATGTTTGCGATTTATGGTCTTTAAGGGGAAAAACACACATATCTTAGGACAATATATATACACGAAACATCAGAATATTCACTAATTACGCTGTTCTCTAAATTCTGCGTAAATCAATTTTTCTTACATTAAAAAAAGATGAGGATTCTTTATACTCTGGCCTTAATCTACCACATTATTCTTAATTCTGTTGGTAAGTAAAGAATGAATTAATATCAATTTTGTATAGTACGTAAATTGAGAAATCTGTTATACAATTTTGAATGTAAAATACTTTGCAAACTCTTTGAGAATTAATAAATATTATTATTATTGATATCATTTCTTTGCTACCTCAGTATAATAATTATATGGACTACCCTATTGAAAATTCAAACGTTGTAAACTACGTCATAAACTATATAGTAAACTACGTCGTAAACGGTGTCGTAACCGACGTCGTTTAAGACATCGTTTACGACGTAGTTTACGAGGTCGGAATTTTCAATAGGAGCGAACACGTAGACATCAGTATTTTTCTATACAAAAATTTTTCAAGCTGTGTGTGAATCGGAAAGCGAAAATTGATTTTGAAGTAGTACACACATATATATTTTAAGTTTGTCATAAGGACAACCGCGGGATTTCGCCGGGAGCGGCTGTTAATCTGAAAAACTGCACTCGCTCCCAGCGAAATCGCGTCTCACGACCGTGAGATAGGTGGTTACAGTCTATGACGGATTCAATGCAATGATCCGTAAAAGTCTCATGCACCCTGAGGACACGGAGCGACCCAAGGACGACCATCTTCTGAATCTTTCCCGCAAGCGTCTTAGCATTTTGTTCACACTCTAGGATGCTTTTCAGGCTATTAACCATTTGAAAGCTTGGTGCATCCAAGAGAGCCAATTATTAGGACTAGTGATGCCGTCGAGCGATATTTCCCGATCTCGACGCGATTCCGACTCGATCCTAGTCTCCAGTATCGGGTGTAGATCGAGTCGGTTTTGGCTCGACTCGACTTTGGCTCGGGAAGTCGATATATGGACTCGGGATCGGGTCGGGTTTTCGATACTCCTTCGACAGATGTGCACTTCTCAGTTGAACTGAGCGGAGAGGGAAATTTGACAATGGCTTGACGTCACTCGGCCCCCCCTGACTCCTCCACTGCCTGGTTAAACCGGTTATGGCTGCAGTGAAAATGCTGAAAATTATTTTGCCCATAGTGGAAGAGTTGTACTTTGGCTTAGTAGTAAATAATTTGAAACATCTGAATGCAACTATAGAACCTATTTCAACCTTCATTTAATTTTAAATTATTCTTAAATAAAAAATAACCTTTTTTTTAATATTTGGCAATATTGGACTGTTGATTGAAAAGGAGCAAATATAAAGCAGATTTTGAAAAGTGAACGATTTCCAGCTGCATGGTTTTAAATAGAATGCACTCGATTGAATCATGAACTCAAGATTTCAGAGTGCTGAATCCTACATTTAAATTTTCAACTCTACAATTGTAATTTTTTCTTCTTAAATTGTTAATTCGTGAAAAAGAGTTTTGTGCTTTAATGTATAAATAATAATGGAAGAAATATTATTTAAAAAAGGTTTAAAATATAAATGATTTTACGTCCGATAAAACAAGTCTCTGGTTACAAATTTTTGTAATTGTTCAATTTGTAATGTTTTTCACTTAAGATTTCTTCAAATGATATGATTAACAAATTTATTAAATCATTTTTCAATTTGGATGATCACAAATGATGACGTGGATACATATTTCTTGAGCAGAAATTTTTGAAATGTTCTATTTATACAAGGTTTTTCAACAATATAGTAAAATTTTCCAAAATTGATATGAATTTTTAACAATTCAGTTAAACTTTCATTCGAACAGTTCAATTTTCAAACCAAATATGTACGATAAAATCTTAATGAAAACGTAAATAGTTGAAGTTTCATTTAAAGCTGGAATGCTTGAATTGTTACTTCAGAAAATTATTTTATAACCTAAAAAAAGAGTTTTCAACAAAATAGTTACATCCTCAACCAATAAAATGAAATTTTAACCATGTAGTTCAAATTTCAATCAAGTAGTTTAATTGTCAACCAAGACGTTAAATTTTCTGCAAAAAAGACTAATTTTTTACAAAGTACATGAATTTGTAGACAAAGAGTCACATTTTTAATTAAAAAAAAAAAATATTTCACTTCAAAAAAACGAACTTTAAAAAAAATACTTGTATTTTCAAGTAAAGAAATTACTTTTCAAATAAATTGATGAATGTGCATTTAAACCGTAAAATGAATTTACAACAATGGGCCTCAACTGTCAACCAAGAAGTTGAATGTTCAATTAAGACACTTAATTTGATACCAAAAAGACAAATTTTGAACAAACACATGAATTTTCAACACTGTGTAGTGAAATTCTTAACTAACTTTTACTCGAAAATCAAAAAGTTCTGTTTTCTGTTAGAAAAATTAATATTTAACCAAAAATACTAATCATCGCGAGAATAGCTTCAATTTTCAAACAGAAAAATAAATTTTCAATCAATGATGTAGTTCAATTTTCAACTGAATAAGATAAAGCGTCATCCATAATTCGAATGGATAAATTTCATATGGAAAAAATTGATGCCCAAACAATAAAAACGTGTTTTCAATAATGCAGTTAAATTTGCAACGAAAGAAGCAATTTTTAGTTGGATTTTCAAATGAAGAGATCGTTTTTTAGCTAAAATGATGAATCTCCAAGTTGACTACATAGATTTACAGTTATGAAATTTTCCACCTAAAACCAACGATTTTTCGACGAAATAGTTCAATTTTTTACAAATCAATTTATTTTCCCAAAAATATATAATTAGTTCGGTTTCAACCAAAACGATGAATTTTCAAGCTTTTTAAATGAATGTATCAATATTCATAATACTTATAAGAATTATTTCCGGGAGAATAATTATTTTAAGATTATTATTTTCTCTCAATTTTCCACCGAGAAGATGAATTTTCAACACATACAAAATATTTTCCAACTTTGTGAAAAAAATTTTTGGAATACAAATTTTGGTTAAAAACCATTTTGATAGAAAAATAAGGTTTGGAAAAAAAATTGTTGAAAAAAATAATTTGTTGTGAAAAAATTTGTGAAAAAAGTTTGTTGAAAAAAAATTCTTAGAAAAACATTTTGACGCTTGAAAACGTCTACAATGTGCATTTGTTTATATAATTTGTTCATAAAATGAACAAATATCAATGCATGGCAACATTTTTTCAGAAAACATCATTGGCACTATAATTGCAACAAGATTAGAAGAAAAATTGATTTCGTTACGCTTAGAAATTCCTAAAATGTGCATTTGTTTATATATTTTGTTTATCAAATAAACAAATATCAACTAATGGTAAATTTCTTCCAGAAAACATAAATAGTAATGTCATTGCAACAAGAGTACAAAGAAAGCATTGGTTTCTGCCTATTAATGTCTGCGATGTACATTTGTTTATAGAATTTGTTTATAGAATTGGCCAATAACATTCATTCTTGAATTTTTATGGCCACGTATCATCCAAACAATAAAAGCAAGCAATTTTAGAGCAAGAATATACTTTGAAAACAAAAAGTTGTTCATGTCGATTATTTTTAATAAAATTTGCTTTTAACAATTAGCTTTATAAGGTAAAATTTTTTTCCTTCTTTCTTATACCGCTGTGCATTGAACCCAAGTGACTTGAAGTATAAGAAAAATTGTGTCTAGGAGATAAAACATGAAATCCAAAAAAAAACACTTTTTGCTGTTTGCATTAACATAAAAATTAAATAAACAACAAAATAAAATATACACTCACAACGCTTTCTATGAAATTTAGTCCTGAATTGTACAAAAAAAAAATTATCTTAAATCGGCGCATTATTGCGTTCTAAATGTCCTTTTAAAATTTGAACCTCGTTTTTCATTTCAACCCTCTGTGGACTGCTACGTCACAGACCCTCATCTGGCGAAGGAGGATCGAAAACCCGACCCGATCCCGAGTCGATATATCGCATTCCGAGCCAAAGTCGAGCCGAGAGAAAACCGATCACGGGTATCGAAAACCCGATCCCGACCCGAGAAAAAACCGACGCGATCTCGACACGATCACGAGAACGTTATCGTATCGAACGGCACCACTAATTAGGACGATTAGCTTCACAAAATATTCCGGGTATAACCATCACAACTTCCCTGCCAAGGTGTTCATACCTCTCTTTCTTCTCCTTCCTTGGCTATGATGTTTTCGTCACATGTTGCCGGAAATTCGATAATTAACACAGTTCGCTTCTCGTAGTCAAGGAGAACTATGTCAGGCCCCCTTCTCATTTTCGAAAATTGCCTCTATTTTCCTGGGAGCGTTTAGCGGAGCGGTATGAGGGCTAATGCCGTGAGAGTGACAGAGATGGCAATAATACACTATTAGTGCCACTTTGTGCCTTTGGATGTAGGTCATTCCCGCATAAGTTGGACAACTAGATAGAATGTGTCCTAAATGCTCGGGGTGTGCATGGCACGCTCTGCAACTATAACCGGAAATGTATTGGCTTGAGCTGTGTCGATGGTATGCTAGAGTGGAAATGACACCGCCTTGACATGCCAAAATGAGACCCTCCGTGCCCGACTTCAATCCCTGTGATTCAAGGAAAGCAAATGCTAGATCATACGACATCAACTGATCCTCCGCATTTCTGTGGAAGATGCCGTTCATCCTCTTCTCGGTGAGCTGTTCGTCGAAGTTTTTCTCCTGTGCTTTCTTAATCCGGGCCTTCAGTAGTGAGTACTCGAGATGCATAAGATGTGATGCATTTTGCTCACCCCAGATATTCAAGTCAAGGCCGAGTGTCTCGACAGCCTCCTCCGCTGCTTTGTACAAAAACGCTCCTTTGTCTACTTTTTCGTGCTTCCTGATCATTTTCAGAAGAGGGTCTCATCCATTTGCGACTATATGTGCTGTACCCAGAATAATCCTGTTGTGGAGACGTTCAAGATTCAGTATTCCGCGACCACCTTGTTGGCGTAAGATGCAGAGTCACGGAACAGAAGACTTGAGGTACATGCTTCTGTTCATGTTCATAACCTTTCGTGACCCGATATCATGGTCTTGTCCATGAAACATCTTTAAATGAATAGAGTACTACCGGGACGGCTAACATGTTGGTTGCAGATACTTAGTTCCTCGCAGACATTTCGGAAGACCAAATCTGCCGGACGAGACGTTTGTATCTGTTTCGGAGAGTATCCTTTATAGATGTCTCGTCCTGGATGCGGCTCTGTGGCACGCCCAGGTATGTATAGGACTCTCGAGCGCTAAGGTGTCGTATAGCGCTTGTATCGATGAGCTCAAGGTCTTCGGGGATGCCATTAAGTTTTCCTCACTTCAAATAAACCTTGGCCCTTTTTTCTCACACAAATTCCATTCCAATCTGCTGAGTGTATTCTTCGACAATCCCTAGAGCTAGGTGTAGTTGCTTTTTATTTTCAGCATCGATCTTAAGATCATCCATATGAAATACATGAGTGACCTTATGCTTCCGATTTCTAGGTTTGCCGCAGAAGTACCGTTCGGATTGGCGAAGTGCGAGAGATAGTGGCAATGATGTGAGGCAAAAGAGGAGTATGCTCATGGTTTTGCGCTGAAAGGCACCTCTCTGAAAGGGGACGGTGTTAGTTGTCACTCGATGTTTTTCAGATGAGATAGTAAATCTGGTCTTCGAAAGCGGCACAAACTCTCTATGCACCTCACGATGTGCGCATGAACCTTTGAGCTTTCCATCAGACAGATGATAAGTCCATGGGAGGTTGAATCGAAAGCTTTCCGGTAATCAATCCAGGCCATCGATAGGAAGCGCTGGCAGGATGCTGCGTCTTTGCAGACGTGTTTATCGATGAGCAGGTTCTCCCGACATACTGCTACGCCTTTCTTTGAGTCGCGTTGTTCATACATTTCTCGCCACACATGTCCGATTTTATGAACAGTCCTATCATTTAGGATAGCTGTGCAGATCTTATACAGTGTGTTCAGACAAGTGATTGGTCTGTAAATCTTAGCGTCAGGTAAGTTGCCCGTCTTCGGCAGGAGCGCTGTGCGCCCTTCCACCTACCACTCCGGAATAGATTCTTCCGACTTTAGATATGAGGTGAAAATGCGGGCCAGGTGCTGGTGGGTTGAAGGAAACTTCTTCCGCCAGATGATTTTGATACCATCTGGTCCCGGAGTGGAATAGTTCTTCATGCCTCCTAATAACTGGTTTCACCTCCTCGGTAGTGATAGGTGGGCATTCCTCCTCAAGTGTTATAAGGGCACTGCATAGCTACTTGAAGCTATTTATATTCTTTGACCCTTCTTTAAGTAGATGCTGGAATTCGTAGACTTTTCCCCAAATTGATTCCACTTCATCTGGTTTGGGGGGATGGTCGACAGTAATTGGAGGATCTTGGAAGATTCGAGATGGATCAGAGAAAAACTGTTGATTTTCTCTGACCCACCTCTCCCTCTGCTCTAGATTTCTCCTAGCGTCGGATAGTGCACGTATTCTGTCAACAATATGCTGCCTGATAGTCAGCAGTTATGATTTGTTAAGTTTGTGATAAGGGATTCGCAGTTCGCGCGCGAACTGTCGAACCCTGGCGGTGAAATTCCTACCAGATGCTATTTAGTCAATCACACACTGAATGCGGGACGCGTACTGTCTTGCCCAGCCCATCTTTGTGGTGAATGGATGCATTCGGCTTTGGTCTTATGATCAGCCGTTGGTTTTGTTTTACGGTTTAGATCCGCCAAAGCTATCACTGCATTATACACACCACATTTGATAGTCCAGAGGTCGAATTCTTCCGAAAAATCTCCGCAAAGCTCGTCATCCAGTTTAACTAGATCTTAAAGCTTTAAAGAAACCTAAATGTTGATATTTCTCCGGGTTTACGACGTAGTTTAAGATGTAGTTTACGATGTCGGAATTTTCAATAGGGTTTAGGACTTAATTATCTTAATCAGTGTTTTATAGTTATTTTTCAGTGGTGATTTAATACTTCAAAAGATTCAATTTTGATCGCTTTTTGCCGAATTTTCAAGTTTCTAATGCAAAATATGAAGTTTCCTAGATTTTCGAAAAAAATATCTCTTAGTGAGTTTTCGGGGTATTTAAATCAGTTCTTAAAATAATCAACCTTAAAAATCCGCTTATTTTTTCCACCCAAAACAACGATTTTGATTTAGAATGGAAGCTTCGAATGTGTCCCCTAAGGGTTTACGTTTTTCTTGTATATCTTCCCTATTCCTTCACACACGTAGGCTACTGTTCACCGCATGGGCCGCCGAGGCTCTTCCAGAGTGCGAGGCGGAAGTTAGAAGTGGCGTAAAATATTGAAAACGCTATTTTTAATGCATTTTTAATATCACAAATTCATGATTCTATTTTGCCTTTTCACAGAAATATCATCAGCTACGTCGCCCAAAACACGGGACTTTCTGGCAAACTTTGGGAAAAGTGACAAACATGCGAACCATCAAGGTATGTAGTTCTAGTACAAATGAAAAGCTCTTTTTACTGTCTTTTCTACTTTCTACTGAATCATGCCTTTCCATAAGATATTCATTTGTGTCCTTGGTCCAGATATAAAGAGAATGATGTGCTCTTGATTTTTTTATTTCAAAATATTTCAAGGACGATCTACTAGATTTGGCGATGTGTTAAACACAAGATTTTGAAACGATAAGTTATCTAACAAAATAATATCTTGCGGCAATATATTGTCCATCAAAAACAATTTTTATAAACGAACGAGCTTATATTGCAGTTTTGAACAAAGACATTTTTGCTCTTCTACATCTGATTAACTTTCTTTGGAATAATAAAATCCTAAAATAATAAGTTGCCTCTCAAGAACATAATTATCCTTATTTGTGAAAATTCTCATAAACAAATTCACAGGTTGAACTTCCTTTACTTATCAGGTTCTTCTTCTCGGCAAAATCACTTATTCTTGTCTTCAGAATTATATTTCGCTGAGAAATTTAACATTCTAAATATGAATCAGTGAAAATCCTACTGATTTAAACTGTAGATAGATATTTCACTGACTGATTACCTTTCATTGGGAAGCTTCGAAACTTTCTACCTTTTTTAATATGTCATCACATTTATGAGTTTCACGATATTACTATGATCATGTCATTGAATCTACTAAAATCTTATCTTATTTTGATGGCTAAATTGATATTGTGCATTACTGCCATCTTTCGAAATTGTTTGTTTCACTGAATAAATAAATAACATTTCACTAATTGTCTGTGACCAATTTTCAGCTATTTCAATCAGTGAAATTTCACTGAGATTTAGGGAGAACCTTGCTATAGCATAGTTTTTGGTTGCGACTAATGATTAATTTTATATAACCTGATGAAGAAATCAGTATAGGAATGCGTTATAATACCGGAAATAAAGTAGATGCCAATTTCACTCATTAATTTGTTTACGGCAATTAAAAAAATCAAGTTAATTAATCGATAATGAAAATTTGTGTTCATCAAAAGTGAATTTACCCGGTGAATCTTGCTTTGCGACAATCACAAACAGAAGCAAGTTGTGATTTCGTTTAATAGAAGGTACAGAATTGGACCGAGGTACAAACACGGAACCCCAGCCATTTAAAAAGAACTAGCAACTATATACAGTGAACTCTTGCGTATTTCAAGGGCTGCGAAAAGTAAAAATTTGCGGATTTCAAGACTGGAAGGGCGCCCATTTCTACCGCGAGTCCTCGGGTGACTCTTGTCAAGCGAAGTTTATTCGCCGCCCCGGTCTTGTATCGATGCGCGCGCTGTTAGCATGTGTACGCATTTGCGCATCATGCATGTCAGTATTTTTCAAGTATTTTTTTTTTACGTACTGCGTGACAAATATAACGTTTCCTTGAAATAGTGCAATTTGCACAAGTAAAAATCAATAATAAAAAATAATAATAATATAATATATATATTAGGGTGGTTCAAAAAAATCGACTATTTTTTTCAAAACCCCTACTTCAAAACTTCTGTAAAGGTGTAAAAAGACGACTGTGACAAACAGAGCTGTTAATATTAATATTTAGAGGTCGCTCATCGCGAATTTCTGTTTCCCTTTAAATAGCATGTGAAAATTATTTTTTTTAATTTAGAATATTGTAACTCTTGAATGGCTTGATGAATTTCTAAGCCCATACCATATTCTTGTAGGAAATTTTACGCCCTACAACAAAGGTCTCTTATGATTTTTTCATAAATTCACTCCTTCAAAAGTTATTTAAGGTTAAAGTTGAACACATAATAAATTTATCGTTTTTTTCCTTAATTTTTAGAAAAAATTTGAAATTTATCACTATTTATCGTAATATTTTTTCGGAAATTTCATAGTTTATAATTTTCTTCGAAAAAAAGATCGTTTAACAATTTTTAAATGGAAAAGCTCAGTATGTTTATATATTACCTGCTTATTTTTTTATTAAAATCGTAGTTTTCATCTATTAAGTATCAAGATAATTCAGATACTATAGAAAAAAGTCACTTTTAGAAACATACTGTTTTGTATTTAGTATAGTATGAAAATAAAATTCAATATAGACAATTTCTAATATTAATACTAAAACAACATTATTTATAAGTTTTGGCGTTAAAATTATCAATACGAACATTAACTCTTATTTTAATGTTTTCTTCTTACAATCTGGAAATTGTCGACGATGTTCTTGCACAACTTGTAAAAGATATTGAAGTTGGTCCTCGTTTTTTGTTAAGCAGTTATTGTATTCATCAATTAATACAACACCTCGTTCTGCAACATTATTTACTACCGCAAGGTCTTTAAAAATTCTACGTTTTCTCGATAAGAACAATAAAAGACAAATTTTCAAACAATGTTAAACTTGATAATGTGATTATTTGAGTTAGACTATTGTTTTTTTTTGGAGAAAATTTTAAAGTATAAAATATCCGAAAGAACTATTACGATAATGAGTGATAAATTTCAAATTTTTGCCAAAAATTAAGAAAAAAACGATTAATTTATCATGTTTTCAACTTTAACCTTGAATAACTTTTGAAGAAATAAATTTATGAAAAAATCATAAGAGACCTTTTTTGTAGGTCGCCGAATTCCCTACAAGAATATGGTATGGGCTTAGCAATTCATGAAGCCATTCAAGAGTTACAAAATTGCAAATTAAGAAAAGAAATTTCACATGCTATTTAAATGGGAAATAGAAATTCGCGATGAGCGACCTCTATATATTAATATTAAGAGCTCTGCTTTTCACAGGAGTCTTTTTACACCTTCCCAGAAGTTTTTAAGTGGGGGTTTTGAAAAAAAATAGTCGATTTTTTTGAACCACCCTAATATATATATATATATATATATATATAATAATAATAATAATAATAAAATAGAATAAAAGAAGGACTCAAATGTTTCGCGGAATATTGATTTTTTTAGCACGACGTCACAGTCATGCTAGAATACTTGAAAATATCAGGAAGGTTTGCATAGTTGACACATCTAGACATGGGACTGCATACACCTTTTTGGAGGAAATATTCTAAACGTAAAGGTAAGTTGTAAAGGCCTGAATTTTAATATTTTTCAATACAGTCAACTATGAATGAAACATGACTGAGAAAAGACATTGTACACCTAACAAATATTACTATTCCAACATTTATGACATACTTTTATGTCTAGAACATTTTCTTCAAAAACTCGTATGCTTTCCCATGACGTCATGCTAAAATACTCAATTTCAACCAACGAGAGCATTCCCCTCTTCCAGCCTTTTTATAAACGGTTAGCCATGGACGCGGGCGAGACCGCACCAGTGACCGTGGTGGGAGGCGAGGGAACTGTGCAATTTGAAATTGCCCAGCATGGGGACTCAAAATAGGTGAGCCTTAAAATAGGTGCGTCTTGAAATAGGCAAGAGTTCACTGTATATGTGTTGCCGTATAAAATTTGTAGGCTTTGGTATCAATATAATCTTGTAGATGATATTCGTATTCAAGCGTTTGTTTCTACGCACGATTTTTCTGCTATAAATTTACCCATGACAGAGTAAGGAGTGTTTAGTATGTATTTGAACAACATCCTATTGTTTTTTGGAAAATCTTATCTACCCCCGTGTGTTGCTTCGCAAACGTGTGGGTGGGGGAAGATAGACAGAGAGCCTTAGTAGTGTGCGGGGGGGGAGGTCCCCTGATGCTTGGAAGGAAAGGAAAGAAGGATTAGGAGCGGGGGACTAATGTGACCAGACCCCGTGTCCAGTTGCGAGGGGGTGGTCGTGGAGCCGGGCTCCGGGACGATATTGTGGACAAATAGGCGTCGAGACCGGTCATACCCTGAGGCTGGTTACGCTGACTGGTGGGGGAAGGGGGAGGAAGAAGGAAGGAGAGAAGGTGTTCGAAAGCCTAGATGGGTTGGCCCACGGCTGAGCTCACCGACCCGGAAGGGAGTAGGCCGGAGAGGTCTCGCCCGGCAATTGCCTTTTTTTTTTTTTTTTTTTTTTTAGTCAGCGAGTGGCTGACACGTCAAGGAACCGATCATTCAAATTTTAAGTTGCGCCTGGAAGAGTCGGCAGCCTTGAAACGCTTCGCGGGTGGAGATCCTAATAATGATGGCGACTACGGGAACCGGAGTAGGTTCCGGGACTACCGGCGAGCCAGCCCGGATTGCTTGAACGTCGCGACAAGGCCCCGAAGAAGTGGGGGTTCGCAAACGCGCGATCTCACTGGGTGAAGGCAAGGCAAAGTTAGGCGGCACACGAAGTGCCGTCACGGAAGTCAGGACGTCGCGGAACACCGATGCGCGATAACGGCCGAGCCTCGGTCGGTCAACCACACTAGCGCGAAAATTATTAGTTTTAAGGGCCGAGCCACGGTAGGTCAACTCACACTAACGCGAGAAATAATTTGTTTTAAGGGCCGAGCCACGGTAGGTCAAGCCACAATAACGCGAGAAATAATTTGCTTTAAGGGCCGAGCCACGGTAGGTCAAGCCGACACAAAACAACGCGTACTCACGATGACCGAATGTGAAGACCGAGTCTATTCCGAATAGACGAAATATAGAGGAAAACTGAGTATTAAATCACGCGTGAACTAAAACCAGTTTAAAGTGTTTATTCTAAAAAAAATGACAAGTGTGGAGGAAGGCAGAGCTGTGCTGCTGTCTCCTCGAAATCTGAACATAAACTACCTACTCTAGAGTCTCTCGGCTCGCAACAGCCTCGACACGGGAGCCTCGAAAGCAGTGGGAGCGGCAGCGAGCTCGCAGATTGGCCGAAAACCGACAACGGAGTCGCGAACAAGCGGTGGGGACAGCCACCCGGGCCCACTATCCGAATCTTCACGCGCCGTCGGCCCTGCCAGCCAAAAAATTAAACTATTCTACAATTTAGAATTTTTAAGGAAAAACCTTATTCAATCGACTTCTTCCAGACCACTTAAATGGTCTGGAAGAAGTCGATTAAATAAGGTTTTTCCTTAAAAATTCTAAATTGTTATTCCCAGACGTTAAATCAAGAATATTTACATCACGAAAATTCTTTTCATATTCTACAATTTTTAATAGTATTTTAAAAATATTAATTATTATCTAAAATTAATGAGATTTCGAGAGTAATTATATTATAATCTTAATTTTAAATCTGTTAAAACGGAATGGAAATCGGTCCATTAGAACGGCTGTTCGGGTGAGTTAGTTAATAATTGAAATATAAATGTAAATTTAATTATTTAAAATGTTTATCCACAACCGGAAGAATCGCTCCGATCTATATACAAAAGGAAATAATTTTAAATCAAAAATTCAGGTACTTATTCACTATAAAATGGATATAACTTCCCGGGTAAAAAAACTTATTTTTCTAAGTATATTTTGTCGATATTTGAGTATATATAAATTATATATGCTCAGATATCGACCTAAAACTAATGTAAAATGGTCAGGGGGGGGGGGGTACAATTTATATTATTTATAATTGTTGAACCGTCGATCTCGGTATTTCTAGAAAATTAATTTAAACGAATTTACATCAGCCCTTGTTCCTTTTCGTTCCTATCCCTATTCAGGCTTTAATTTAGGATTTTAATATTAATTTAATCCGTTTTTGTTTTCTTTTTCTAATTTTTATTCGGCTACGCGTCCGCCGGTTGAGATCCTTTGCCTTGAGTGCCAGTACGCCCGAGCGAGAAACAAATAGGAAGGAAAGAGACGGAGGGTAATTTAAGTGAAAGGAAGCGTGCGGAGGAAAATGAGAGAGAGTTTGGCGTACGTGCAGTGTTGCCAGATCCCTGCTTAAGCGAGTCGCAGGTTGGGTGTGCCCGAGTCGCACGAAAATCGCGCACGCTCGAATAGCCCAAAATCGCGCACTTTCGGCTTGAAGTAGCCCAAAGTAGCGACTTTCACATTGCGTTCCGAGAAAAGGGGGACGGTGTGGTTTGAGAACCAGCTACGTGGTAACGCTGTCTTCTTAGCTCGGTACCTCAGTGAACGGACCTCTTTTTCTAATGTGTCGAGATAGAAAGAGAGGTTCGTTCTATTTTCGTCTTCGAAAGAGCATCGGAGTCCCACGGCTCATGGATGGAAAGCATGCTCAACAGTGTAATGGCCGACGTTGCGATTGCGATTGCTGTTGACGTTAACGTCTCGACTAATCAGAGCACATGAGCCGACGTTGGCAGCTGCGATTGTAAAATAGCCCAAAATAGCCCAATTCGCGGGTCTCTCGCACTTCAGTAGCCCAAATTGCGACTTGTCGCAAATCATCAATTTCAGTCGCGCACAGAGCCTCTGAAGTAGCCCAATTTGCGATTAATCGCGCGCTCTGGCAACACTGCGTACGTGACTTGGCGACGGACCCCGGCCGGCTAACGGAGCGTAGCACAACACGAGAACGTGATCAAGCACGTGCTTACCGGCTTACGGGACATTTTCCGGCCATTACCGGTGGCCTTGAGAGGGACAGGGGAGAGTCGGAACAAAGGCGTTGAATCACCGATGGCAAGCAAACTCGTCGTGAGTGTCGATGTTACGTGGTTCTCAACTATGGCCTGTGCCCTATAACAATCTGTCGCCTAACATGTTCACGGGTTTTTTTTCGTATGAATTGTCGCTTTCCAAATACAGTCGGGGAGCTGAGGGACAAAAAATGCAACATTAAAAATGCAAAAATGCAAAATTCAAAATGCAAAAATTCAAAATTATAAAGTCCTTTTACACTGGAAATGGTGTTGTATATATATTTAGTTTTTCTTTGTGAAGAAACCTTGAATTCCTAGTATAATTGAAGGGCCACACTGCGTACGTGCGTAAATGCTAAAACCCAAATTTTACAGGAGTATAAAAAAACTGTCCAACTTTCGTGCAATTAGCCGTGAAACGAGAATCCTAAAATAAGCATCTATCTCCGAGAAAATCTTTGTCAAAGGAACGCGCCGTTCATAACTTTTTTATTTTCAGATTAAAAAAAGAACAAGAAAGTGCCCTCGACCTATTGGTCAGCTCTATTGAATTGTGAAAGCGACCATTAAAAAAATAACCATTTGCGAGAAGGTCCTTATGAAATATCGGCGTGTCCCAAAAAACTCAAATTTTGACACCTACAAAGTTGCGTAACTGTTTTATTTTGGAATTTAGTAAAAAAAAACAAAGTACTTTCGAGCTATTACTTAACTCTATCAAGCCGGGAAAGGAACATCCTAAAAAACGCAGCCACATCCGAGAAAACATCTTATCGATGGTGCGGTGCGTTGATAAAAAAACAAAAAAGTGCTTTCGAGCTATTTCTTAGCTCTATTGAATGGCAAAAAGAACAGGCAAAAAGATAAAATTACCTGATAAAGAAAAAAATACACATGGATTTTGACCCATTTCTATATCGAACTGCACCATAATCTTCTACAGAAATATGAGTTAGTACATAAAGGATATAGGAAATGAAAGATCATTTTATTTCTAACTTGTTATAGAAATTCTGTAATGCATTCATAGGTAGCAGTACCATATCTTTAATTAGCATGATTTTCTCATACAGCGTAGTTTGAAGTGAGGCTAGAATAATCTCACAGATCAATCTTGAAATGGACTTCGGAATCACAAAATCGCTATTGTCATTAAAGAATACTCAGGGGTTTATGTTATCTTCAAAATTCAGTAAACTGATTCAATTATTACAATTTTAACTGATTCAAAGTAAGAGAGTATATTGCACAGTTTCGACGGAAAAGGGAATTTTTGTATTTTTAAAAAGAATTTTCGATGGATAAGGCCAGAACCATGGGTCAAAAGTGACTATGTAACGAAATCATCCTTGCTTTTAGGCCTTGAAAAGTATACCAAAGGGCAATCCCATCGATTCATTTATTCAAAAGTTGTGTTGACAGACAATCACGACATAAACCGAAGTGGAAACCATTGCTTCTAAATCAGTGAGTCCGATAACGGAGAGATTTGATAAAATCGTTGATACACAATTTTGACATCAGACCAAAACATTCTTATTGAGATGTGAATGTAATAATTATAATGATGATAATAAAAAAAGTAAACTGATATAATTATCTCAGGACAATCCTGACGCCTTCAATGTCATTATTTCACATTTATGTTAGATAATGACTTATGTATATATTTGTATTCTGATGATACAATGGAACTGTTATTAGTTACAGTTGTTAACCAAATTATTCACTGAAGCATTAGCCAGTTTTTCTTCTACTTTTAGAAAATGAGAATGGCCTATACTTTCTTTTTGACTATGCCGGTCATCCTTCATTCTATTGATGAATATAATAATATATTATATCTATAATTTTTATTATATTTTATGTAACACATGCATAAATCTGAACGCTCTCATGCCTGTGGAAGGAGTCTGAAGTGCCCCTCATAGGCATATAATAGCCATTATATATCTATGAGCTGTTATGTAATAGTAATTATTTATCTATGACGTAATAATTTTTTTAGGCTTAGATATACATGGCCGTTACATACCGGCTCCTACGACTTGTACTGAAAACATACACTCATCAATAATGTCCCCCTTCTCCCCCTTTGTAAATAATATACTATTAAGCTTACCACAATGAAATTACTTTTTAACAAAATAATGAAATTTTTAATCAAATAGTTCATTTTTAGCCCTACCAAGAAGAATTCATTAGACGATAGTTTAATTATCAACCTGAAATAGTTAATTAATAAACAAAATCGTTTACAACCAATGGATTAAGCTTAGTATTTTTGCGGTCTCGCGTGTTTACGAAAATTCACGCTTGACCGTAAAATAACTACTTTGGTGCCTTGGGGCACAATAGACTATTACGTACATCCAATGTTGAAAAAGGGAAACAATTGATAAAACTCTCTAGCATCACATGTGCCCTACAAAATTTATCGCTGAATATTCCTTTAGTTAAGATATTTTTCAGGGAGGTCAAGGTGATTCTTAAAGTAACTTTCAACGGGGAATTCAATGGTGACCTTCATTTTGATCTTAACGATGACCTTCAAGGGTTTTTCAAGGTCAACTTAAAAAAAATGGAAACCGCTTTTTCACATCGGCAATCGATAGAGCGGGAAATTCGACGTTCAAATATGTACCCAGCTCATACATAGGTACATTGTAATCGTGAAGGTCACTCTGAGTTCATTAAAACCTAAACAGGATCTGCATACCTCTGGAAATAGAAGCTTTTCAACTTTTTTTCGTAAGGAGCAAAATTGCTTACTTTAACAAGGGGTACTTAGTAGTGACCATTAAGCATGACCTTGAAAATGCTCTTGAAGGCCATTTAAAGGTTCAGTTATTTCCATTGGAAACCCCCTTTCAAGGTTACAATGTACGATGCCGATGTAAAAAAGAGGGTTTCCATTAAAAAAACGAAAATGAACATTTTAAGCCAAACAACGGACGGTATTAAAAAAAAGTCGAGAAAAGAAAAATATTTATTTTTGAACACCCTACAATATTTTTATAAGACTTTTTTTAATTTGCTCGAAAATTAAAATTTTTATCGCACAAAAAAGTAATGAAAAATCAAAAATTCCTTTTTGCGGTCAAAATATACAAGATACGAAAAAAGATGAGTTGACAAAAATTGTGGACACTAAAAAGATCTACAAATTTGTTATTAATCACTTTTTGATGGGACGCGTAGTTTTTGTTTCATTTGTAAAAAACTGATTTAGGAATAAAAGAAATTAAATTTTTGGACAAACGACACGAACCACGCAAAAAATTAATGCACAAAAGTTGTTCACTCAGAAAAGAGCTACACATTTTTTATTAATCATTTTTTGATAACATGCGTAATTTGTGTTTCAATCGTGAAAAATAACATTAAAAATAAAAAAAAAATGTGGAAAAACGACGCAAGGTATGAAAAAAGATAAATAGAGAAAAGTTGTTATAAACTTTTGTGATAAAAATACATTTAAAATAAAAAAATTAACTTTTTGAAAAAACGATACACGATACAATAACATTTTATCTAACAAAGTTTTTCGCCTAAATTACACAAGTTGCAATAAAATGCATAATAACAAAATTGTTTTTTTTTTATATAGGATGCGCACTTCTCTTCAATTATAGAAATAAGACAAGGAAAATACGTGTGTTTTTAATATCAATGCATATTATAAATTGTAATAATATACATTTATTGAAATGATATAAAATTTTCACGGTAGCTGAGGATAAAATTAAATGCAAAATCAGAAACAAAAATTAAAGTAATCATGATAAATACAATTCGTACTTTATTTTGCAATATCTAATAAGCAATCACAGGCCGACGTATATAAATAAATGTAATATACATTTGATATAATAATGTTGAATATATAATGTAGAAAATTTCGCCTTTGGACAAAATCGAGTGCGAAGCACGAGGTACGTGATGAGAATGTATTCGTGAAAGCTGAAGGAGGTTTAACAAAAGAGAATTCAAAATCACTAAATTACAGTTGTTGATACTTTGACCTTTAATTTTAAAAGATGTGTGCACAAATGTGGGGGGAATACAAAGACCGATCGCGTAGCGCGAGAACCAACAGTCGCGCGCCGTAGGCGCGCTCAAACTTGCGAAAAACTTGCAAAAATTTAATTTTTTTATTTTCAATTACGTTTGTTATGAATAAAACAAAAATTACGTGTTCCATGAAGAAGTTGTTTATAACAAATTTGTAGGATAGGATTTTGAAAATGCTAAAGCTCTGAAAATTTTGTTTGTATCAAAAAAAGTCATGAGGATACATTTTTCGTCTTTTCGAGTACTGCTAATAAACCGTACATAACAATTTTAAATGTTGAAGGAAATTGGTCTCAAAAATTTTTTAAATGCGCTCACTTTTTGAAGTTTCGTCCAAAATGGCTGGCTAACGAACTTGACCTTAATTTCAGAACACTTGAAGAGTATACCAAAGGCCAATCCAATATGTCAATTCTTTCGAAAGTTATCGTGCTAACACATTCGCAAAAACTTGTTTTTCGGGTTTAGGGGGTCTCAAAACGTGCACATTTGACAAAAACGGGGGGGGGGGGGGGCAAAACTTTACACAAATCTAATACCTTCCCCAGTGCTGCCAACGCGGGCACCTTGCACTACTGCGCATGCAATGCATAAGGCGGTTCATTGGCTGCCGTTCGCGCGCTTATTTGAAATGTTAAAAAATACAATTTTTTTATTTATTATTAATAATCATAAATAATTTTTTTAACATGTTCAAGTGGCACGTGGATGGTTTTTAATATATTCTGAGCATTAGGCTTTAAAAAATAAAAAAAGATTACATTAAATAACATGATATTTTTATTTTCGGAATATTCATTTTATTTTTTAACCTGATGCTCAGAATATATTAAAAACCATCCACGTAACACTTGAACATGTTAAAATATGATTATTTCGAATTATTAATAAAAATTTTTAAAAATTGTATTCTTAACATTTCAAATAAGCGCGCGAACGGCAGCCAATGAAGCGCCTTATGCATCGCATGCGCAGTAGTGCAAGGTGCCCGCGTTGGGAGCACTGACCTTCTCTGATGAGAATGTAATAATAACTAACAAACTATGTGGGCATGGTCAGTCTTCAAAATACTGTAACGGTACGCGTCAGCAGTGCGCTAAACTCATCAAAAAAAATTTAGTTGGCGAATCTTAGCGTATTTTTGGAACGCGGGTATGGCTTCAAGGTTACGATCCAGTGATAGTTTCGCCCCTCCGAGAGCAACTATCACAAGGACAATTAAAGGACATATAAAGCGCCCGAGCACGCTTCATAAATGAAGTGCGCGGCGCGCCCTTTTATTGACTGCTGACGGCGTTTGTTACATACAAATTCGGGCTGACGACGTTTTTCTGGTTTCAAATATTATAAACTAAATGCACGCAAAATTTTAATTTTATAAAACAGTTTCACCGACTTAATTTTTTTGATGAGTTTAGCGCGCTGCTAATATGTACCGTTAAAATACTTTGCAGACTGACCATGCCCACATAGTTTGTTAGTTGTGTTACTATTCACAGACTGATTTATAGATTTTCTTAAAGAGTTGCGGCATAAATCTTTTTTTACCATTTTGGAGCCGCCCCTGCGCCAGCTGTTAGCAAAACGGGCAGACTGACGGTATGCTGTTGATATACAACCGATATATGACCTGATGTTCAAATATCAGCCTTTCTGAAACTGTTGCATTTTCGATTCCTCAGCTCCTCCACTAAGAGAAGTACATGATTTGGACCTCTTTTTGGAGTATAAAAACGGACCACTGTAAATAACTTCGCGTAATTCTAGAGTGCCGCGAAAAAAATTAGCGGTTGATAGTCGAAAAACAGCAAGGCAGTCTTGGAGTGCTGTTAACATGCAAAATGCAGTCCAGGATGTTTTGGCAGCCAAATGTGGGTTAAAAAAAGCATTTTTTGGACTCACGTTCGGTGTTCTGAAGCCGAAGGTGAAGAACATATTTGCAAATGTTGGGAGTTTTCAGAATGTTGGATAAAAAAATGTATTAATAGACATATTTCCGCAATTTTGTAGTAAAGAACAAAAACGGGACTACATATTAAGGTGCTTACAATTATTTAAAAGTACACACTTTTAGTTCATAAATTCTTGAAAAGTACAATATTATTATAATATTCTATTCGCTTGAATTCAGCGAAAAATTTTGAGAGAAGGCAATTTCACGGGAATTTTTTTTTCTGAGTAACATAACCTCAATTTTTGTTATGATGAGCAGAATTGGATAACAAAGTTGTAAAGAGGTGAAAACTATGATAGACCAGCATACGATTGCCTACTCTAAGAGAAATGTAATCCTTTGTTTCCTCTTGCAGAATTAAGTTCACAATTCAAGTGTTGGCCTCGTGGAGACCCCATTCCTGGTAATATACGTTGTGGACCTTCGGCTTCTTCTCCTGATGAACATTCTCCTGAGAGTCATCGTGGCAGGTCCAGGTCTCCTACCAGGCATCTTTCTGTTTTCATACTTGGGTTTACACCTGAAGAACTTGGATTTGTTCGAATTATTCCCCACGGCCATCCCACCCGGATATTTGAACTTCGAAGATACACTTTTCCTCCTGGTGATCCAATTCGATTGAAAATCCAAAATAATGTACTTACGCCCATGCCAACCGAGGAACAAATTGTATTATCAACCCCCAATGGTGACGTATTTGCAATACTCGATACACAGAGCAGACAAAGGTATTTTCGTGCAATATATTTACATGTTACTGCGAGAGGAAGACGGGGTAAAATTAACATGGACAGCGGCGCTCTTAAAGAATTGACTCCAGAAGAAAACGAGGAATGTCCAGTAGGTCCCCGAAACCCAATAGCAAAGCGTTTTAGAGTATTGCGTGTGTAAACTATAATTCTCTAATATTTAGAGGACAAATCTACCCAATCTCTTGAAGTATCGCAAATTTTATACATATCATGTAACGTAAAGCGATTTTAAATTAGTTCCATAATAAAACGCTTGCCTTTAATTTTAAATCCTCTCCCAATATTGTTTCCGTCTTCAGTATTCCATTCCTATCCCATTTGAAAACTCGGGTACCTAGGTACCTGCATAATCAATAGCAAAGTTGTAATATTATACGCAATATGAGAGGATAATAAAAACATTACCTATTTCAAGACTTAAAGAAAATATTGCAAAACAGTGCAAAACTGAGAATAAATAAAAACCAACGATAAGGGCCATTTTTATTGGACTTCCACTCATTATCACACAAGTAAATAAGAATTATTTTAATGTAAGAAAAATAAAATACGGTAGCTTTGCATTTGTAAAATTTCGATGAATTTAATGTAGAGATCTGAAATTTGTGATCGTGTTACCTTTTTTTTAACTATATCTAACCAGACTACCTGTGTATCCGAGTACCCAACTGAATTGTCTGATACAGAAAGTCTAGAATAGTAAAATTTTCAGAGCTAGAAATTCAAATTATGAACGTCACGAATATAATTGTTCCATCCACCAGGGATTCTAAAACAAAACTTGAGGTTTCGTACAGCTCAGGTACGGTCCATTTTTATTGCGCTCTGCTGGAAATTTTTTCCAGAGTGAACGAATACCTGCTGTGCAGGTACTAGTAAACAAACAGGGTTTGATGGAGAGAATGGTTAGCTATTTAAAATCAAGGCAGGAATACCAGTGCAGGTTAAGGAAACAGAGCGTAAACCTCCTAAACCGAAACACATGTAGGGTATTTTGAACCAAAAAGATTTAAACTAGTCGTTGTAACTGGAAGTTTTGTACATGAGCAAAACGAAACCCAAGAAAAGATTCTGAGTACAGGAACGGGGTATATAAGTTCTGGATGGAAACGTTCGTTACCTGAGTTACCTTAAAAAGATGTAGAAGCTTTAGAAGTTTTCTAAAGATTCAAAATAATTTAAATTTTGAAATTTTTGTTAACCAAGTGTAGATTTTTGAAGATTTAAATTAGTTGAAAATTAGTTTCTTCAACTGAAAATTTAACTGTTCAATTTTTAGTTTAAAGTTGAGCTTTTTTAGTTCAAAATGCAACAATTTGGGTGAAAATTTGTCTTTTCGAATTGAAAATTTAACAGTTTTGATGAAAATTCGTCTTTTCGGTTAAAATTCTTCTTTTGGGTAGAAATCAAAGTATTTCAATCAAATATTTATTATTTTAGTTGAAAATTCATCTTTTGGATAGGAAATAAAATCATTTGGTTGAAAGTAAAACTCTTTTGCTAAGAACAATTTTTTTTTTGCTGAAGATTCATCGTTTAAAATTAAAAAGTTCATTTCTTTGGTTGAAAAAAGCGCTGTTTGATTGAAAACTTGTTTTTTCTTTGGATGTTTTTTGGTTGAAAAATTTTTTGCAATCTGAAAATGTATCTATTATTCCAGTTGAATATTCCATAATTTTAGTTGAAAATTCATCTCTTTTTTTCAACATTCATTTTTTGCCTAAAAACCCCGCACCAAATATATGGGAAAATAGCTTTCGGTGGATTTGGCTGAAACTTGGTAAGTATGTAGATTATAAGGACACTGCTATAACGCTGAAAACGGTGCCCCCACTGAGATCAATATCAAATGACGTTAATATTGCAACGATATACATCGCGCGCTAGTCTAACCGACCGAACGCTAAGCGCCGGAGATGTAGTCTAAAATTCAAAACATGCTTCCGTGAGCGCAGATGAGGTGACAACAATCGTTCGAAACAAAGCAAGGTTATTTTGAAGATATATATCGCGCGCTTCTTAAAAAAACGGAACGCTAAGCGCTCAAGGTTCATTTTTGATAAAACGTCACTGATATGACGTTGAAAACGGTGCGCCGGTGAGATCAATATCAAATGAGGTTAATATTACAATGATATACATCGCACGCTGGTCTAACCGACAGAACGGTAAGCGCATGTTTTGAATTTCAGACTACATTTCGAGCGCTTAGATATCGGTTGGTTAGACTAGCGCGGAAAGTATATTATTGTAATATAAACATCATTTGATATTTATCTCACCGGTGTACCGTTTTTCAACGTTATAACAGCTACGTTTTATTAATTTAAAATCTTGAGCGCTTAGCGTTCGGCTGTTTCAAAAAGCGCGCGATATATATCTTTAAAATAACCTTGCTTTGTTTCGACCGGACGTTTTCACCTTATCGGCGCTCACGGAATCATGCTTTGAATTTTAGACTACATCTCGAGCGCTTAGTGTTCGGTCCGTTAGACTAGCGCTTGATGTATATCATTGTAATATTAAGCTCATTTGATATTGATCTCAGTGGGGGCACCGTTTTCAACGTTATAGCAGTGACGTTTTATTAAATTGAACTCTTGAACGCTAAGCGTTCGCAAGTTTTGGGATGCGCGTAACATAGATCATTATCAAACTCCAATTTGGCACTGAACTCGCTCTGCCATCGTCTCTTCCCCTCCAGCATATATGAGGATTCATTGCTTTCATCAAATTGAGCGTTTAGCTACGTATAGCGCAACAACTGTCCATCTTTCTGCATTTTTTTGCCGGATCTTTCATTAGGCCCTTATAATCTACATATTTACCAAGTTTCAGCCAAATCCACTGAAAGCCATTTTCCCATACATTTGGTGCATTACTTATTTAATTTTTGGTCAAAAAATTATCTTTTTAGTTGAAAATTCGTCTTTTGGTAGAAATTCATCTTCGTGGTTGAAAATTAATCTTCTTGGTAAAAAATTCAATTATTCTATTTGAAGATCCATCATTTCAGTAAAAAATTCATCTTTCTGGTTGAAACTTCCACTATTTCAGTTAAATATTAACAATTTCATTTGGAAATTCATCACTTCGTTCGTATGGTTAAACATTTATTTTTGTTAACTTGAAATTTAATTATTTATGTTTTCGTGCACAATTTATCATTTTTAATAAAAATTACCAGGATTCTCTGTTTGAGGAATGATCGAAGAAGAGGTGTGATGTCCCTCACCTCATTCCCATCTTCTGCCCGTTGCTGCCTTATATAGTCTGATTCTACGACATATTCGTACTCCTCCTCCATTCTCTCCAGTGCATCATCAGGAGCTTCACCAGCTGGCTCCTCTGGATTTTGTTTGCGTGACTGTAGCTTCTTCCACAGATCTACGAGAAGCTTCTCTGCTTCCTCTGCAGACTTCCTTGTGAGGGCGGCATTGCACCGAGGGTCTAAGTAAATCGATGCAAGCAAAGCCTGGTTTTCAAGCAGAAGTCCTTCCCTTGCCTTCATAGAAGTATATATAGCTTGACTCAACTCCGAGTCTACTGCCGCTGTGTCTTTGATACACTTTACCCACACAAGGTAGAAATCTGAAAGCAGTTTAGCGTAGGTCTTCAGCTTCTTTAGGGACAGCAGCATGTCCAGCGCTGAATGCCACCGCGTGTCATTGTCCAACACAGCTTTAATGGCATACATGTAAACGTCCCTAATTGCTAGAGAGACCTTTTCCGTTCCTAAAATTTTTACCGCATCTCGCCCTCTCACAAAAAAATCATTCTCGATATTTTCGCGAGGGCATCGTCGACTGCTAGTTGCAGTGAGTGGGCTGCACAGCGAATTCTTATGATTGTTAACTCCTTGCTGTGAACCATATCCTGGAATATGCTCTGCATATTATCCCCGATAAGATTATCAACTGCTTCATCCGTTTCATGATTGGTGGCTTCCCGCATTTCCTCGACATCATTGGTTGCGGGGTACTCAATAACCTCGTAAATCATGTCCCCTTGATTGATATTAGCTTGTGCCTCTTTGATAATAATTCGGCACAGCTTTACCATATTAGAGGCATTATCTGAAGTGAAGGAGTACAAGTCTTCTATTCTAATGGTATACTCGGCCAAGACGTCTTGAATCATTGTGAGCAAATTATCGCTGGTGTGGCTCTTGGTGCACTCCTTCATCGCAAGCGTTCTGAGCGTTAATTTCGCAGCTTTGATATATTGCACATTTATGCCCAGGAAAGACCGTCCGTGCCTCGATGCAAGGTCCACTTTTAAACTCGGAAATGCTCCCTAAAATAATAAAAATACGTAAATTAGAAATCAGGACTTGCACGTTCATTTATATGCTTTAACCCTTTTATGCATTGTAAAACAAGTGATCTTTATAATCAGCTAATCCATGATCCAACTAATCTAGCGCTAATCAGTCGGTCGTATGTCGTCCATGTCTTTTCGAAATGTAGGCATATTGCTTGAATTTTCAAAATTTTTTATATATTTAGAAAATACAATATATATATATATAATTACTATACCATAAATTTTTAGATTGATCTAGAATTCCCGTGCTATTTATATGATTAACACGTTCAATCCGCAACACTGATCTGACCCAGATTGCTGATCAATCTCTCTAGCGATCATCACAAGTAAAGAGCCTCACAGAGTCATCATGCGAGACACTCCACTCGGGCCAATGAGTATCCAAGGTTTTTGCTGTTTCAGGAGTCATTCACTACAGTAACACTCTTTTTATAAACTTTTTGTCGCCACATCTGCTAAAATTATTGATCCTCTAATTCCATAGGTGTGATTTACCGCGATTCTACTGGGAGTCAGTGTCATTTCCATAGATGGAAGTTGCTCCCAGTGGGGCCCTGCGGTGGTTGTTCAACCTTTTTTTTATTATATA
>CAKNYM010053165.1:27071-77916 GCA_932195095.1 Andricus curvator | reverse complement strand
TATATATATATATAGGGTGGGTCGATAATATTAAATTATAGGATCCGAAATCACACAAATTATTCCTTTTTGTGAGAAAATGACATCTGATTTTTGTCAAAATTGAAAAATATCTATTTTATTGCTTCTGATTTCTTTCTGTTACTCGTGGATTGTGTTTATCATAGACAAATATTGAATTCTAATTTGTTCGCATTTATCAAATAATGAGTAAAGGTCACTCAAGACAATTTTTATAATATCTTTGATATAAGGAGGTACAGTGTGGAGAATTGAGTATGAAAAAAATGCAACAAAAGTACAGCGTAAACGAAAATTCTACTAGCTATTATACAAAATTATCGCGTTATTACGCATTATAATCGGATTATCACGCATTATTACAAATTTGTACGCATTATTACGCGTTATTGTATATCATTACGCGTAGGACAACATTCTTCCTAAAACCGAATTAGCGAAAAGTATAGCTCTAATTCAACAGAGTATATACACTGCTGAATCAGAGATATTAAGTTGTTCACCAGTTAAATTTCACTGATTAGCAGCTAAATTTCGCTCATTTGCCAGCGTATATACAATTATTTCAATTAGAGGCGTACTTTTTGCTGATTTAGATTTGCAGAATTCACAAGTACATGGATTATGAGAATGATAAATTATTGAAGGGTTAAAACCAAAAGCAGTAGGTGAAATCAATTCACTTACTTTTATTTCTTCTTTGATGCTTTCTCTCAATTCATCGGCTTTTTCTTTTACTGATTTTTTTACAGTATCAGGCGTAACTGTGATGAGATCGTCTTTCGCAAGAACCGCAATCAAGGGGTCAATGAGATCGCGAAAGCCATTGTCATTCATTAACGTAAATGGCATTCCGTTTACGGTCACCAACTTGACACAGGCATTTTTTATTGAATCTGCCGTCAGTTCCACGCCATTCAAACAATAATCTCGTTTCCTTTTCTCCGACTCGAAAACCCGTTTTGCGTGCTATCTTTAGTCAAAGGATTTCTAAAAAAGATCTCCCTCTTGACAAAAATGTGAAAGATTTTGAAAAAGAAGTCAAAAAGTTTAATCGGCCAGAAAAAATGACGCAGCACATATTTTTCAACATTTTGAAGAAGAAAAAACATTCAAATTTGAATTTATATTTATATAAAAACTTAAAATCCTTAAAATTGTATTCAATTCTCTACTTCATATCATGTTGCTTAGTGCCTATTATAAGACTGAGGATAATCCTATAGCCGGCCCGTAATACACATTTGGTTCTCAGACCGATTCAGTATGCCATTAACTAATTCAAATAAAAAATCGTTATGTAAATCTACAATTACATATTTGAAAATAAACGTTTCACAGCACAAATAGATCAATGGGTGTTATTTTCCAAGGCAAGTTATGAAACTATTTTTATTTCCATATATTTTCAAACTCTACGATTCTGCAATTATATACAGACCGAAAGGCCTTTTCTACACATTATTTTGTGCTGGCCCTGCTTTGATTGCGCGAAGATGTATAAATGACTTGAAAAATAACATATAGTCCAGGCATCTCGTACGAAAAACAATCTTTTACACCGAATGAAGTAGGTAATGGGCGTTTTTTTTTGCGAAAACAATTGATTAAGGGGCCCTGATGGAAATTCCAAGTTTTCTAGGAATGTCTACCATGCGTCCCGGAAATATTTTTGAAAAAATTTCCAAAAATCTTATTTGCGTAGACGCCCCATTGCATTTTAGAACCTGTGAATTTGACGAAAAAGTGTTAGAAATTTAATTAAAGTAGACTCAATTTTGAGTAATTCTACAAAAAATGCAATGACCTAGCGTCCTAGCCCCAATCGGTCATAAGGTATAGCCTCCCAAAGTTGATCACTTTTGACCTATTCTTCGGGGCGTTTATGTCCATACGTAAGGGTTGATACGAGGGTGGTCCATTATATCTACGTTTAATTATACGCCCTTACCTACGGCTCGTTACAAAAACATTGCGCTCGTTTCAAAAAGGCCGTCAGTCCGCATTAGTCACGAAATGTACTATTTAATCCTTTTATCTTAATTAGCTTCTTTGAGTCTCCCAGTGGGTCTAACTACTAACTACCGTGCCTACGCGGTAGGTATTTATTTCTTTCAAATTACTTATCCTTCTTTGATTTTACAAAATCGTTTATTTATTTGATGTATTTTCTTATGATGTAACAAAAAGTGAAGTTGAAAAAAAAAAATTTCAATAACTTTTATCAAAGTTTTACTGTTGTTTAGGTGATGATGTGTAAAGACGGGTTAAACATTTGTCTTAGTCATTTGTAACAGAATAGTTACAACAGGGCCAACTCGGGCCGACCCCACACGAAAGAAACTCTGGGTCGCCCCCGAGTCAGGGCGAAACCCCCCGAGGGGTCCCGAGGATTCACGCAACACGACTGCCGCCGCCGGGCAGGATCAGTCTTGCTTCGTCGCTCGTTAGCTCCAATGGTTTGCTTGCTTTGGAAGTCAGGTGTGCCGCTCCTGTTGTCTCGGAATCGGCGTGTTTGGTATGGTTAGATATTGGTGGCGATCTCTACTAGTCACTGGTGCTGTTAACTCTTAATCGGCGCGCTTACACATGAATCTTCGTGACTCTTTGTTAAATCTTAATCGGCGAGCTTACTCATGAACCATTGACGCTTAGTTTTTCTTAATCGGCGCGCTTATTCACAAAACGCCGTGACTCTTAGTTTTATTCATCGGCGTGCTATGTCGTGAGTCTCCGTGGATATCTCTCATCCCTGGATCCTGGCTTCAGGCTACCTACCACGGGCCACGGGCCTATCTACGATGAAAGTTATAATAAACGCTTTATATCTTTTGCTAAAGGAAGGAATTTCATTATTTGTGTAAACCCTTTATCGGCTTTCCTATTTCCTATCTCCCTCCTCGCCGTTACCCCGTAACACCTGGCGCCCGAACTAAAAAACCCACCTATTTCCTCCTAAGAATCAAAACCCGCCGAGAAAAAGGGACACAAATTAAAAACTTAGACTCAACCATGGACATTAACTCACGAACTCCCAACTTAATCAAACTTGTGCATGTTAATTGATCCTTATGCCTCATACAATTACCTGAATTTTACATGCCATTAACATTGATACTTATGAATACCACATTTTCTCACCTGCAATATTTGTGCTACTTGTGATTTTTCGAATATATACCTGTGATTTTATACATGAATTTATTTAAACGTGATCTGATACAATATGAAATGATTTACATGTGTTATTTCATCGCTTGCTCGCAAAACGGATATATATATATATATATATATATATATGTATGTATGTATGTATACATGTGTACGGCATTAGCTGTACCTATGAGGATATTTTTCGCATTTACCCTTTCATGATATTTCGAAAATAAAAATTCGAAATACTCCTTACTTAGAAAAATACGAAATAATTTAGAAAGTCTGATTTTAAAACGCTAACTAAACGGGATTTAACCTTACATAGGAATAAAATCGTAAAGGGGTCTAAGACAAAATACCAAAAGGTCAACAATAAAATTAACGAAATTTAAGCTCGGATTTTTAAAAACAAAATCAAAAGTTAGAAAATAACCAGAACTAAACGAAACCTGAAAAAAAGTAATAAAAAACATTCTCTTCCCATGGAAAATTTTAACCGCCAACAGAGGCGAAAGTATCCAAGCGCGCAAACAAGTTCGCACGGGTAGCGAGCAACACACGCGAGTCGCGGCAAGGTCACGCGACGTATCTCCCAAACAAAGGGTCCTACGAAGAAAACAAACATACTTTCGAACTCGAGAATTAATCCGATACTAAATTAAAATTCTAATTAAAATTTTCGACCAAAATGGGAACCTGAAATTGAGATACCACATCGGACAAATTTATACAGGGTGTCCCACAAATGATAATTTGAATTTAACTTAAAATAAATGGAACTCAGGTCGGGAAAAATCAAAAATAAAATGACTAACCCAACCACAATGGAAAGCGACCACGAAAACCTAGATTTGGAAGGTGCCGCCGCACTTCCAAATCAAAACATTAATTTGACAAACGAAACGCACCAAAGTAGGGGAGCAATCCCAAAATTAATTAACAGGTCATTAGGTCGCGGTAGAGGTTTCGCCAGGAAAAACGTAGAAATCCCAACAAGAAAAATACCAGACAAAGACAAAATTACCCCACCAACAATTATAGACCTAACTCAAACTCAAAATAAAACCTTTGACCCCATGGACAATACACTCTTTTGGGATCATGAAGATCTACCTAACTTAGACGGGCCCTACCCCAGAAACCAAACAAGACAGGAAATAGATAACAAAACTTTCGATTGCGATTCCTTTTTGGAAAACAATACACAGTTCCTTTTCGAAACGGACGAGCTTCTAGAAACGATAGAATTCAATGAATTTATGAACAAACAAAAAGAAAGATTTTTTAAAGAAGGGGGAAAAAGGGCAAATAATTTAGGAATTAGACTGAATCCGCCAGAAAATAGTTCATTCGAACATAGAAAGAAAATAATAGAGCCAAATACTAGGAAAAATAGAAGCGAAACTCATAACAGACAATCCGTTCAATTTAATTTAAGGAAAAGCTCAGAAGAACCTCGATTAACCTCTAACAATAATATCGAAAATTATAACGAAGTAAGAAATAATAACTTGAAATTACAATATACAGACGACAACGAAACAGTACAGGACAGAACAAACTCAAAACAAAACAAACGACATAGACTCTCGACAACAAGGGAAAGGTCAAACAGACACTCTAGAATCCATACAAATAATACAGATACTGATAGCGAACCTGAAAATAATTTGAAGAATGGGACAATCCCAGCAACTTATTTTCCTTTCAGAATGATCCAAACACCCTTCCAAATTATGAGTAATGGCCAATTAAATTTCGTAATAATAAAGACGATAGTCCCGCGCATTTCCTGGAAGAGCTACAAAGATTTAAAAGGGGGTACAAAATAAATGACCGTGACATTTTAGAAAATTTAGACGCCCTACTAATTGAAGACGCAAAAGATTGGTGCGAGATAAACAAATACTCCTGGAGGCGTTTATCTGATTTTTTTGAGGATTTCAAAAACGCTTATATCGACGAAAGATTTTCAGAAGAAATAAGAAAAAAATTAAATTTTGCAATCAAAAACGAACCCAAGACATACACTCGTATCTAACGGAAATTAGAAAATTATTCACAAAATTGTACCGTCGTAAAAGTCGCGAATGGGAATTACGCAGTACCTATGAAAACCTTAGAATCGAATATAAAATGTATATAAAAAGGAATGATTTCGAAACTTTTGAAGAATTAGAAGACTTAGGAAAGGAATGGGAAACTGAGTTAGCCAAATCAAAATCATTAGGCTCGAATGACATTTCGAATATTAATGGATACTGGTGCCACACATTCGTACGCGGGCAAGGAGTTACTGGAAAAAATCCAGAATTCCAAAATTTCAATTCTTAAACCCGTCTCACGAAAATTAATGGTCGCGAACGGTGAAACAGTTGACATAATTGGGCAAGCAGTAATCCCAATTAGGGTAAATACACAAAACATTTAATGTTCAAGTTGGTCTCAAAATTAAACTCCGTAGGTATTTTAGGCACGGACATGCTAAAAGCCCTACGGATGACATTAAATTATCACTCGGATACCTGGTGGTTACCAGGAAATCCCCCCATCTACTACCCCATGGAAGCTTATCCAAAATCACTCCCCACCCCGATAATCGAAAACAAACCCGAAACTAAACCTGACATTACAAAAAAGGAGAATAAGGAAGTTAAAAACGAAAAAATTAGAAATAAACCAGGTATTAAAGAAAAGGAAAATAGGACAATAGAGACTAAACCAAAATTCGGAGGTAAAATTAATTTTAAAAGTACCAGAGAACTTAACAAAAACAGTCCAAAGTTGGAAAATAGCGAAATTCCCATTGTACCCGTCAATACTAACCAATCCCAAAAAACCAAAAACGCCCAAATTCCGGTAAAAAGCCCTACAAAGGATATCCCAAGACTAATGAACATTCCAACGAGCAACAAATTCCAACCCTTGGAGAGCATCCCCACCCCCGACACTAGCGACGACTCAAGCATGGAAGACACATTTAATTTAAATAAAACTAGAATTAGGAAAAAGGACATGAAAATTAATTCAGGAAAAATTTAACTTAATAGCGAATACGAAAACAAATACAAAAATTGCGATGTTAATCTTTGGAAAAATAACAAAGTTACCAATCGGAAAAAATCGGAAACTGCATCTCAAAAAGTGAATGAGATATCAGAAAGAGATAATAGGAATCAATGGATTTATTTTAAAAATAAAGCGGCTAAGTTAAATAATATTACGGATACCTTAGGAAAAATCGACGAACAAAATTATGGTAAAAAAGAGCATAGGGCGACTCATTTAACGAAACATAAAATTGATGTGCAGGGCCACGATCCCATAAAACAGCGATACTACCACGTGAGCCCCAAAATAAAAGAAATAATTTATCAAACAGTTGATAAATTATTAGAACAGGATATAATAGAAACCTCTTGTTCTGATTGGTCAAACCCTATAGTTATGATAAAAAAACCAGAGAAAGATTATAGATTCTGTTTAGACTTCAGAAAGGTTAATAATATTACTAAAAAAGACCTCTACCCAATCCCACTCATGACAGAAATATTAGACACGTTAAGATCGGCAAAATTTATCTCCAAAATTGATTTAAAATTAGCGTATTTACAAATTCCATTAGAAGAAAATTCAAAACCAATTACAGCATTCACAGTCCCTGGAAAAGGCATGTACCAATTTAACAGGATGCCATTCGGTCTAACCAATGCCCCAGCCACTTTCCAGAGACTGATGGATAAAATCATCACTCCAGATTTAAAGCCAAACGTTTTTTGTTATTTAGATGATATCGTAATAGTAACACAAAATTTTGAGGACCATTTGAAATATTTAAATATTGTATTAGATAAAATCAACGATGCAAACCTAACGATCAGTCCGGACAAATGCGAGTTCGGCTGCTCGGAAATCAAATACTTAGGTTTTAAAGCCAACGACAAAGGACTCCAAATACCAATGAACCAATGAAAAGGTTATTAAAAAAAGATAAAAAAATGGGATTGGGGATTAGAACAAGACGAGGCTTTCCAGAAAATTAAAGACCTTTTAACTTCAGCACCAATTTTGACCTGCCCAGATTTCACACAACCCTTCCAACTCGAAACTGACGCGAGTAATACGGGTTTAGGAGCCGTACTTACACAAACAATTGATGGCATAAATTACGTGATAGCATACGCGAGTAGAAGTCTAAACGGTGCGGAATCGCGTTACTCGGCATCCGAGAAAGAATGCCTAGCGGTAGTTTGGGCCATACGAAAATTTAGGCCATATTTAGAAGGGTGCAGCTTTAAAGTAATCACGGACCACTTAGCGTTAAAGTGGCTTCATAACTTGAAAAATCCCACTGGCCGATTAGCCAGATGGGCATTAGAATTACTAGAATATGACTACGAAGTCATATATCGCAAAGGTAGCTCAAATTTAGTCCCTGATGCCCTCTCGAGATCAGGGGAACCAGCGAAAAATATAGCATTTGCGTTAGCTTGTAGCGTAGAAAAACCAAAAGCGGACGATAACGACCAAACAGACGACTGGTACTCTACACAATTCAGACAAGTTACAAAAAGACCCGAAGAACACGAAAAATGGCGAATCAGAGACTCGCAACTCTATTTTTTCAGAACTGACCCACTTAAATCCACTCTCCTACCAGACTCAAACCCTTGGAAATTAGTCATACCCCAAAAACTTAGACGTCAAGTTTTACGGGAAAATCACGACGAAACCCAGGCAGGACATTTAGGCTCAGAGAAAACTTACGCGAGAATTTCCGAACATTACTTCTGGCCAGGGGTATATTCGGACGTTATCAATTACGTAAAAAACTGCCAGACTTGTCAAAGAATAAAACCGGGTAACCAAAGTAAAGTGGGATTAATGGGGAAAAGAATCGTCGAAGAACCATGGACCATGGTAGCAGCTGATATCATGGGACCATTGCCGATTTCAAAAAAGAGAAAAAACCAATATATTCTAGTGTTTGTAGACTTATTTACAAAATGGGTCGAAATAATACCGATTAAAAAAGCGAACGGAACAACGATAGAGTCAGAATTTCATAAACGTGTAATTTCGCGTTGGGGAACACCGCGGATTCTTCACACCGATAATGGCACGGAATTCGCTAACAAAATACTAAGAAACTTAACAGAAACATTCGGCATTAGACATACGAGAACGCCAAAATATTACCCACAAGCTAACCCGACAGAACGATACAATAGAACGATAAAACAGATAATCAAGACATACATAGACAATGACCACTCTACCTGGGACGAGCACATAGACGACTTGCAGTTCGCAATTAATACTAGCAAAAACTCGTCAACACAATTTACCCCTGCGTTCTTAAACCTAGGTCGCGAATTGGAACCACTCCAGTCGGTAAGAAAAAGTTTAGAACCCGATAACGAAATAGAGTTCCAAAGTGTGGACAAATGGACAGATAGATTAAGAAGATTACAAATAATAAAAGAAGAAGTTCAAAAAAATTTGGACGAATCAAATAACAGACAAGCCAATAGATATAACTTAAGGAGAAGACCGTTAGAATTTAAAGTAGGAGATAAGGTTTTAAAAAGGGTAACCAAACTGTCTAACAAAGCAGATAAAAAGGCAGGTAAGTTATACGACCAATATGAAGGCCCATTTATTATTAAAAAGAAAATTTCCCCAACAATTTATGAATTGAAAACCCCAAAGGGAAAAAGTATTGGGGAATGGAATATTAACGATTTTAAATTAGAAAAAGGAGGCAAAGATACTGGTAAATAGCAGTATAGAAACCGACACATATAGGTTAAGAACATTTAAAATTAGGTAAAGGCAAATGGCAAAGAATCAATGACATCGACAACATAAAAACGAATCAAAAAACTGTAGACGAAAACATACGCAATAAAAAACTAAAAAACAAACTCCCGAGACCTTAACAACAAAATTAGACAGCACAAAATTTTCCCTTTCAGAACGATGGACGACACAAACAAATGCAAGCTCTGTATGAATCAGATGTTTGATCCAACCATAGTTGGCCATTTCAAGCGCTGCAGGGCCCTCCAATGGCTAATCCTACGAAGGGCTGGGGTGCCAGAGGATGCACTACGGTACCACCCCCACAGGCACATTAGAATAATGCTCAAGAATGAAATGGCGCACAGGGAGCAGGCAAGACAGGCACAAGGGGAGCAGGAGGAACAGGAAAAGGAATGGGAAAAAGAACAAAAAAGACTACAAGAACAGAGACTCATCAGAGTCAGGCTCTACTATGGCCAAAAAGACGAGGAAAAAAGGGACATTGACAAACAGTGGGAAAATTTACGAAAACAAAAACAGACAGAACTCACTAAATTACTAAAAAAACTAAATATTAAACATAAGAAAGACTAAAACTCCACATTTTTAAACCTACAAATGTATCAAATAAACAATCAAATTACAATCCTACCCAAACAAGACTCTTAAATACCCTACCGATACATGGGACAACCACCTTTCTTTTCTTTTTTTTTATATATGTTACAGGAACCGGAAAACTACAGAAGAGACCTGCAATAGGAATATATCCGAAAGCTCCACCCACCTTTCAAACAACCTCAACGAAAAAACAGAAAGTTTGAAATTCCAATTCTGCAACAAACTTATACCCATACACATTTATATAATACACGAAACTTTGTGTAATGATAGACCCTTTAGACACAGACAAAACTACACAACTCCAAACGAAGACGGAAAAACATACACGAAAGGGGGATGGAAATACATTAACAGGAAAATTCAAAACCTACTGGACATTAAAATAACACCAATTAACAATGACACAAAAAGAAACAACCACACTTGGGAATTGGACATACCCATAGACTCTGAAACTGTACAGGAACTCGACAGAGAACTCTAAACAAAACAAAATTTTTTTTTTTTCCTTTCTCAGAAATACACCCAAACCTCCGCGGGGGAGGGGGGGGGGGGTGTAACCGAATAGTTACAACAGGGCCAACTCGGGACGCCCCACACGAAAGAAACTCTGGGTCGCCCCCGAGTCAGGGCGAAACCCCCCGAGGGGTCCCGAGGATTCACGCAACACGACTGCCGCCGCCGGGCAGGATCAGTCTTGCTTCGTCGCTCGTTAGCTCCAATGGTTTGCTCGCTTTGGAATTCTGATTTGCCGCTCCTGTTGTCTCGGAATCGGCGTGTTTGGTGCGGTTAGATATTGGTGGCGATCTCTACTAGTCGCTGGTGCTGTTAACTCTTAATCGGCGTGCTTACACATGAATCGTCGTGACTCTTTGTTAAATCTTAATCAGCGAGCTTACTCATAAACCATTGACGCTTAGTTTTTCTTAATCGGCGCGCTTATTCACAAAACGCCGTGACTCTTAGTTTTATTCATCGGCGTGCTATGTCGTGAGTCTCCGTGGATATCTCTCATCCCTGGACTCCAGTGATCCTGGCTGTTCGGACGAACTCTTCTTCTGGGACAAACCCCGCACTCTCTTAGGTCCTAGACGGATCTCTCGCTTTCGCTTAACTTCTCGGCTTCAGGCTACCTACCACGGGCCACGGGCCTATCTACGATGTAAGTTATAATAAACGCTTTATATCTTTTGCTAAAGGAAGGAATTTCATTATTTGTGTAAACCCTTTATCGGCTTTCCTATTTCCTATCTCCCTCCTCGGCGTTACCCCGTAACACATTGGTTTGTGAAATATGGAGGTTTATTTATTTGTGTACATAAATAAATTGGCCTAGTTCTAAGTGCTTTTTCGAATCAAAATTCATAATTGGTTCCAAATATCAAAACCGTATCCATTGCTCCAAAGGTAAGTTTCAGAAACCTATTAAAATTGGTTTAAATCGCTATTTGCTAGGTGAATAATATTTTGCAGCCTAAAGTTCGATTCTTGGATAATAAACTTTCTTAGACTATAGCCAGAAAATTTATAATTCTAAAGAACAAATTGGAGAAAGAGTTTGCACATGTGCAAAATTTTGAAAATCCCATGAGCCTGGGGCCGACGCGAAAACGCGAAAAAATAGGCCGACCCTACCCAATGTCACTTTACACACACTCACTTTCGACGAATTCAAGGAATTCATAGATTTCCATGAATTCGAGGAATCCATTTAATTAAAAAAATTAATAGAATTAAAGGAATACAGAGAATTCAAGGGAATCAGAGAATTCGAGGCATTCAGAAAATTCAGGGAATTCAAGGAATTTAGAGAATTCAGGGAATTCAAGGAATTCAGCGAATTCAAGGAATTCAAGGTATTCAACGAATTCAAGGAATTATTAGAATTCCAGGAATGAAAACCATTCTGTAAATTCTAAGGATTTTGAATTCTTTGCATTCACAGATTTCATGGAATGCCTGGCATTCTCTAAATTCCTTAAATTCTCTTAATACCCTCAGTTCTCAAAATTTCTTAAAATTTATGAATACCTTGAATTCCTTCAATTCTCTAAATTCTTTGGATTCTCTGAATTCCATGAATTCCGTGAATTCCATGAATTTTGTGAATTCCATGAATTTTGTGAATTCCGTGAATTCCACGAGCTCCGTGAATTCCGTGAATTCCATAAATTTCTTTAATTCCTTAAATTTCATGAATTCCGCGAATTGCTTAAATTCCGTGAATTCCATTAATTCCGCGAATTCCGTGAAATCCATGAATTCCATAATTTTCGTGAATTCCTTAAGTTTCATGAATTCCGCGAATTCCCTGAATTCCATTAACTCCGTGAATCCCTTGTGCACAATTTTCGACTTATGAACGCTACAATACATGTATTGGAATACTCGACGGTGACTTCACGATTTACAGCACTTACAATACATGTATTGCAATTTCGTCATTCCAATACCTTGTTTGCAATTTTACCTTACTCTTGTATTGTAGAAGTGTTGGAGAATTCCAAACATTTTTGACAGTGTAGGGCTTATTAAGATGAGAGTATTAAAACTATCTGTGAATTCGATTTTGAGCGTTTTACCGGAGTCTATATTTGTTGGGGTTCATATCATGAGCACTCTGCTTCCTCGTCATGATGAAATAGCAAATAGATCATTTGCTGCCTTAAAGAAGAAGGATGAATTATTTTAATGAAATTGTAAATCTCAATTTTTCCAATATTATAACTGATTAAAATGTTCTTAATCTTCAATAAAATATATTAATATTATAGAACAATGGGTTTGTTTCGAGTCAAGGAATATTATGCTTGCATGCATTAAACTGTGAATTATGATAATGAAAAAAAGTTTGAAATATAAAAAACAATTTTTCAAGTAGTGAAAACGTGCTAAAAATGCAATTAACATTTTTTGTAAATGCAATTAACATTTTCTGAAATCCTTGTGTCTGATTTAAGTTATTAGTGGTAAAAATAAACCGTACGAATTTTATCAATTCATCTGCAACTATTCTCAAGTTATCGTGTTCACGAAAAAGTGTAGCATCAACACACAGACACACACAAAATGTAAATATCTAATACAAGCTTCAGAACATTGTATTAGACATTTATCGACTGACGAAAGTTAAATTAAATGAATTAAAGTTTTTTCGAAAATGTAACTATTACAAAGCTTTCTCTATGAGGAAGCAAAATAAATTTAAAGAAATATTTTCTTATATTTATAATAATTTGGAATTTTAACTGTTAAAAATTTATTATACGTAGATATAAACGATCACCCTCGTATAAACCCTTACGTAAGGACATAAACGTGCACAGTTGGGCAAGTGACATCTGTGCACGTGCACAGTTAGGAAAGTCCCATCTGTGCACGTGTACAGTTGGACAAGTTCCATCTGTGCACGTGCACAGTTGGGCAAGGGACATCTGTGCACGTGCACAGTTGGACAAGGGACATCTGTGCACGTGCACAGTTGGACAAGGGACATCTGTGCACGTGCACAGTTGGGCAAGCGACAACTGTGCACGTGCACAGTTAGGAAAGTGACATCTGGGCACGCGCAAATCCACAGGAGCCCATCTGTGCACGTCTAAATTTCGCCGTGCACAGATGGTACTTGGACAACTGTGCACGTGCACAGATGGTACTTGCACAACTGTACACGTCGAAATTTCGACGTGCACAGATGGGCTCCTGTGGTCTTTGACGTGCACAGATGGACGTGCACAGTTGTCCGTCCGGCCATAGACGTGCACAGTTGGGCACGTGCAAAGTTGCTACGTGCAAAGTTGTCCGTCATCCGTCTCCATAGATAGAATAGAATCTTCATGAAAACACCTTTTTTTTGCTGTTTTGGGCTATTTGTAGCGAAAAAAGTTTTTTCAAAACAGCTGCTTTCGTACATATCCTGCAAAAAACTGAAAGGGGATACATTACAGAAGACTAAATTTCTCGTAAAATAAAAAAAAAAATTCAGCTCTTATACGTCATAAGTTATGACTTATGACCATGCAACTTTGACCCTGTCCATTCAAAGACTTTGTGTAAGTTACTTGCAGAATATCTATTGTCGAAAGTGAATGAGGAAAAAATATATAATTTAACTGGTTTTACATTATTTATTATGTATGAAAAATGTTATTGAAGGGATTAGTTTTATAACATTGTATTGTTTTACGTTAGAAATGCAAAAAATTGATCAATTAATCATCGCGGAGGAAAGAATTTTTGATAATTGCTGATAATGAAAGAATATGTAAACAAATTAATTACGTAATTATGCAAATGATGAAAAAAGTAATTAAATAATAGACTAATTGATTGACTGATCAATTAATAAGTATCAAAAGATAGTTGACAACAGATAGTCGACACCAGATATTCTGGAATTAATTTTCACAAAGTAAATAGATAAAATATGCACACAATTGATAGTGTGAAGCGAATTATTTAAACAAAAAAGGAGAAAAAAGTGTACCTGTATTAAACTACGAATGCATAAATGCCTCCAAAATGCTCAAATTCGGTCGCAGTACATTTTCTAGAACATAAAGAGCCTTCCGCATAAAAAAAATCAAAGTTTCATGGTCAAAACTCGTGACCTGTAAGAGCTAAAACATTTTATTTTGTGTATTTTACGAAAAATTTTGTCTTCTATAATTTATCCTCTTAAGTTTTTGTGTAGGATGTGTACGAAACGAGCTGTTTTGAACAAACTTTTTTGGCTACAAATAACTTAAAACAGCAAAAAATTGTGTTTTTTCAATTTCGTGCCCTGCAACTTTTTCTCTTGCATCACTTCCGAGTTCCGTAGTTTTTCTAAAAACGAATTATGTTGAAAAAACTGAACACGAGTACGGAACTTTTTTCAAAAATATTTCTGGGACGCATGGTAGTACTTTCTAGCAAACTTCGAATTTTCGTCGGGACCCCTTAATTAACCGTTTGAGAAAAAACGCGCATTACCTACTGAATACGGTGTGAAAGGGCCAGATGCTTGGACTGATTTGCATTTTAATAGTTAAAATATGCGAATTATTCAATTAATTAAATTATTACGAATAGCCACTGTATGCTCGTCCGATAGTCGTAATTTACATATGTATAAGGATGATAATTTCTTAATACACTTCACAAAATTCTTGTTACAATCATAATTCAATAAATTGAAGAATATACCGTTTGATATATTTTCCATTATATGCAACATTGTCGAAATATTTAAAAACAAAAAAAAAGCTTACAGATTTTGAAATATTTGGAAACAATCTAAAAGACTTAAAACGATTTCCACAGATTGTAAAGCATTTATAAGAATTCAAACATTTTAATAGATTCCAAAATATCTCTGATGTTTAATTGTTCCCAGATTTCGAGTGATCAATTCAACCCGCGAATGATAACTTGCTCTCGGAGCTGACACACGTTGTCGAAATTTCTCTTCACAATCTCACTTATTGAACATAACACACTAACTTTGAAATTGTGTATGCAAGAAGACTCCTTGCATTATTAAAACGGAGTATTCCCACTTACTGGTAAATAAAAAGATATCTTGCTTTCTCTGAATACGAAAAAAATATTTTAGCTGAAAAAACCAGAAACCCAAGCAAATGTTGTTAAGAAGGAGGAATGGTGTAAATTGTACGATAAAGAACTCGAGCATGTTATTTAGTGAATATAATATTATTTACTTACCAGATCTTTGGAGCACTTCAGGATCAGACATTTCGCCTTCTTGCTGTCTTCACTAACGCGATAAAAATCGCGAATATTAGATAGTGGTCGACCACCCGGTAATTTTATCACGTGCCCGGATTTCATGCTAAGTTAAAAAAATTTCTTCGAAAACAGTAAAATGCTTTCTTTAGAAGTGTGTGAGAAGTTTTAGTATGGTGATATGCCCGAATATTGCTTAGGTACTTATGTATTGACTTCAGAAGCGCACAGTGCAAGGGACAAATACCTACTGATATTTGAATTCTAGAGTCAAGTCGAAGGCCACTTTGACTTCCTGGGGCCTGGGGGTGTCGTCAATTATGCATAGAAGAAGGAGAGGGGTGTACAATGGGCATTATGCTTAAGATCCAAGAATACTTTCGGGTCCATTTTAGGTATCGCTGAAGACTTCTCTGGTTCTCGTGGTAAATATTATCTTGGGTACATATAGATAACTAATGGTCGTTTTCGTTATATTTGATATTTTCTGTTTGAAAAAAATTGTTATCTTCCCCCGTTGTAATCGGGTGATCAAACACGCTCGTGGGTGGGGGAGATGAACAGTGAGTGTTGCGTGTGGGGGGCGACGCGGCGAGCTTGTTCCTCGGCGAGCTGTCGGGCCGCCCTCCTAGCTCTCGCGGCGGAGATACGTTGCGCCTCGGCGGCTAAACGCTGTGCTCGAGCCTTAGCCCCTCGTTTGCTCGGCGAGACCGACGAATACGGGTTCGCAAGTTTCCGCGAGGTCGCCTTTCGCCCCCTGTCATCAAAGATTTTTCTTGCGGGTTGACGGGCGCGGAAAATTGTGCCCCGGGCGGAGGATATGCGAGCACCGTTCGAACCCCGTGCAGGTACGGTGACTCGTTCACCGCACTTTGATCGATGAGAGTAGTCCCGGTATCGCTAATTTATTTACTCCTGACGGTGGCCTAACCTGAAGGGTTAGCCTTCACACACGGCAATTATTTTCGACGCGCGATCGAAACTAAGAGGGCTTAACCTGAAGGGTAGCCTGCACTGAGTAAAAATCACGGACGCGACGGAAAGCGAAGAGGGCCCACCTGAAGGGTAGCCTGCACTGTGTAAACACGAATTCCACTTATTCACCGTCACGAGCGAAAGAACTGCAATTAATCCGAGCACGAGAAGATCCGAGTGAATTCCTATGATGGCGCGCGGACGCGGGGCGAAAACTTAGTTGTAGAAGGGACTCGCAAGGAATGTGAAAAAAAACTAGAGAGTCGGCTTTGGCTGAGATGAAAAATTCTTTTTATTTGTTTGCAAGAGTAGAGGAAGGCAGAGCGGGCGCTGCTATCTCCTCGAGAGCGTACAAATTACTGACTAAACTAGCGCGACTCTCGGCTCGCATCAGCCTCGGCACGGAAGTCTCGTGGCGGTGGGAGCGGCGGCTAGCCCGCCGATTGGCTGAGACCCGACAACGAAGTCGCAACCGAGCGGTGGGGACTGCCACCCAGGCCCACTACTCGAACCCTCACGCGTCGTGGCCATGTTATGCCGAAAAATACGTATTTGTTATAAGTTTTAACTGTAATTTAAAAATACTTACAACTATTAAAACTAAACGAAATTAAAACCGTATGCCTAATTTTTAATGAATTTTAATATTGTGAAAACGGGACTAAGCTACGTTGATTAGAACGGCCGTTCGCTTAATTAATTTTATAACTGCTTTTACAATAATAATTTAATTAATTAAAAATCCTATATATAAAGCCGAACGGTCGTTCTAAGTCATGAGTAAAAAGAATTATGAATTTCCCTAAAAATTAACCTAATTATTAACTTGAAACTAACTCGAACTCCGAGCGAGTTCGTTTGCTAAAATAAGAATGATTTGTCGATATATGAGTGTTTATAAATTTATGAGCACTCATATATAAACCTAAATTAATGTTAAGTAGTCGGGGGGGTGGGGAGGCGTTAGATAATTAATTTCTATAATTACAACAATTCTCAACTCTATGTCTCGAAATGAGTTCATCTCTTCTAATATATTTGGCAACCCCCTTTTTTTCACCAAAATTTCCCCTGTTTACTTTGTTATTGTAAATTTGGAATTTTCGTATTTAATTCCTTTCTTAATATTTATTTTTGCTACGTGTCCGCCGGTTGAGATCCCTTGCGCCGAGAGTCAGTAAGCGAGAGCGAGAAGGAGATAGGAAGAAAAGAGACGGAGGGTAATCTAAGAGAAAGGAGACAGCGCGCTAGGAATGAGAGAGAAAGCCCGGCGTACGTGACTTGGCGAAAGGGATCGACCGGCTAACGGAGCGTAGCATGGGAAGAAAACGTGATCACGCGCTTGTTGACAGGCTTACGGCAATTTCCCGGCCATTACCGACGGCCTTGAAAGAGACAGGGGAGAGCTGGGACAAAAGCATGATCCAGATGGTAAGCAAACTCGTCGTTTGAAAACACCGTAAAATCGGTACTTAGTCTCACAGGCATTTCACTTTGATTTTCTTTCGAAAATTCAAGTGGAGGGCCGTATAGACGCGTGTCGATGTTACGGGGTTCTCAACTATGGCCTGTGGCCGATAACAGAATAAACGCCATATCTGTCTAAATTATCAACATTTTAAATTATTTTTTACATTCAGAGAATTGTGAAAGACACAAGTTCGATTCGATTGAAAGTTTACAGTGCATTTCTGTGAATATATATATATATATATATATATATATTTGATTAGGTAGTCCTCACTAAGAGGAAGATCACTTATTTTAAATATGTTCCGATGTGACCATTAGTTTACTTTTTCGAAAATTCTTGAATATAAACTGTTTTCGTCGGCGGATCCCAAAAGAACTACAAGCAAATTCAAGTTCTATGGCTATTACGCCAAGAAATTGAGTGAAGAAAAAACGGTACATTCATAAATAATTAATCATTTTGAAAGTCAAAGTGTTGTACGTTAATAATCCTGAAACCAATATTTGCCCGAAAATTTTGTATACAGCTTACAGACCTGAAAATGACATAAAAAGTCAAGAAATTTGACAGGCTTCAACAACAGTAAACATTGGAGCATACCTTTTTATTAAAAAAATGATAGGAAAAATCCGAAAAAAAACGTATAAAGGTACTTCAAACATTTCTAAGCTATTTGCGTTGAAAAGTTTTCTACATACAACACATTTTTCGGGTTTTCACATAAATATACAAACATGCTATCCTTGATTCCAATTCAGAAAATGTAGAGGGAAGACAAAACTATTTATTTAACTATTTTTCTTTCAAAAATGGCGATGAAATTCATAACTTAATTACAATTAATATTCTTAAGAAACAGTCTCAAGATACGTTTCTTATCCTCTCTCGATTGCCGAATAGATAATCGCTTCTGATAGAAAAATTAGAGACGAAAGCACATTTATTCATGAATAATTCTAAAATATTACATATTCACTTCCAAATAAAACTATGACAACGACGAACAGATACAGTAATTTGTTTAACATTTTTTGATTATGAAATTCATAGCGGTATCGATGTTTGAAATCAGTTTTTCTTATTTCTCACATTTATTCCTTTTTATATCTCGATACAATTTCTTCCAGATGTGTCAAATATTGTGCCACATATTGTAGTAAAAGTTGGAGACCAATTTTTCTTGCATATTCCAATCAATTCAAATTCCCCACTCTGGCATAGTTTTCCCTATATTTTTTAACATTCACTTCATTAACGTCAAATGAAATTAGTTGGTTATTGTTAGTTATAACTAACTTCAATCAGTTTTCCTCATATATCTCTCAAATATTGTAACTGTAGTCTCAAAGAACAAATATCCTCGTACACTGTTAAAAAAGCGGAGTTAAAATTAACTCCGAAGCATACCTTATAAAAGTCCCACTGTTTTGAGTAAACGGCAAGCGGGGTAGAAGAAGATGAGTTAAAATGTAACTCTTGGAAAATAACTCCCTAACTAACTCCCTATAGTTGTCCCACGGCACTATGAGAAGTTGATTTTAAGGAGTAAATATCGCTAAAAAGGAACGTTGAAGGGAGTATGGCGCGTCGGTGCGATTTGTTATTTAATAATTAGAAAAAAGATTTAAAAAAAAACTATAAAAAGAGTGATCTATGGCAACCAGACAAAGCGAGTGAAAATTGTATATATGAATCAGAATTGGGATACGAAGAATTCATAGACTTCGGTAAGTATAATTGTATATAATAATAATTATGAACATATCCATGATGCTTTTGAATCTTTTTGTACGATTTAAAAAACTCGTGTGGATTATTCCTGTTAAAATTGGTAAATAAGACAAATAAGTTCATTTAGAAACCTTTTATTATTAAAAATTACTACTAAAGCCACTTACTCAGAAATGTCAAGGGATATTTTTTGAATGCTCCGAAAGCGTATTAAGAACAATTTTCCAAGCATTTCTTTATCAATTTCAAAAGGAATAATCAAAACGAGTTCTTGAAATCGTACAAAAAGATTCAAAAGCATCATGGATATGTTAATAATTAATAAGATATATACAATGATACTTACCGGCGACTATGAGTTCTTCGTATCCCAATTCTGATTCATATATACAATTTTCACTCACTTTGTCTGGTTGCCATAGCTCACTCTTTTTATCGCCAACATATTTCACTTTTCTAAAAATTAAATAACAAATCGCACTGACGCGACACGCGACCATCTAGAATTCTGGATTCTAGAATTTTCATGTTTCGAGTTCGCAGTTTCGCACGCGTTGACTTGCGGCCATGATGTGGCAAATAACTGCGAAGAGAGTGTTTTGCAAGTTTTCTGCGAACGCAGCTCCGAACATATACTCCATAAGAAGTTCCGCCACGACTGTTTAACTCCGGATTGAGCATGGGTTAAGATTTTGTTTCTGTGCGGTGCGAATTAATTATATTCACTCTGAATGCACTTCAGAACCTTTTGCTCACTGTATTTTACTCTAGAGTCAAATATGCGGAGTTGAATGTATTCGATACTGAGTCAATTTTATGCTCCGAAAAATTGTACTCTCAACTCCACTAGCCATTAACTCCTCAAATTTTTAACAGTGTACGTTCAAATAAATTCCAATTATCCATTCATGAAAGTGACCTATACTCAAGCATAGTTTCCTCTAGTAGGCGAGTGCGAGGGCGAGTGACTGATCGCCAAAATTGCAGGTTGAGTGACTAACGCGCACATAACTATTTTTTGTTTAAAAGTACATGTTATATGAAGAAAAAGTACTAAGTTTTGTTCAATTCCAACACTGGCGTCAACCCGAGATGACGACACCTTACAATCTAGCGCTCTGAGCGCAACTTTTCATTTACGTTTTGTTGTTGTGATGGCTGACATTTTTTATGGACTTTTCGGTCAGCAGATTTTGTTGAGGATACGAGCTGACTCGCAGCCATTTTGAAAACTAGTAAAATTAGCACAGACGACCATTGAGGTAAAGTAAAAATGCTCCAGTTAGTCGAATCATTCGAACTGAGGGGAAAAACTTGTTGGTTAGCATACAAAAGAAGTATAAAAAACTTTAAAATCGTTCAATATCTTCTGCTCGGTTTTTGGATTCGAATATTCAAATTTTCCAATATTCGAAAAAAATGTCCTACTGGTTACAAACCTATGGCGAATTTTTATTTGTTTAGTTTCAAAATCGCGATAAAAAATCCTTAAAGAATTTCAGGTTTAACATGTTCACTTTTCGCACAGTTTTTTGCACTTTTCAAACAAATTCTGAAATAAGAAAAAAAAATTTTCGTTTATAATTTTTCAGGATTGTTCAATAGCCATAATTTTATAACCAATAGGACATTCTTTTAATTTTTAAAAAGTTGAATCCTTATTTTATGTAACACTGGATACTGGAGCCATAGAAATTATTGAGAAATTGTGTTATTTTTCCGAAATATGAAAAAACGTTCTTGAAAAGTTCTTTGATAGAATTAGATTTTTTAAATATTTTCAAGATTTTTTTAACAGTGTATACTTTATAGGTGTGTAGTATATAGTTGAGAAGTAAGCGAACAAAAAATGATAAATCCATTAAAAATGATTCCTCAATAATTAAACAAATGCTTTATCGGATAAATATCAGAAAAATACAAGTAGGATAATATAGAGGAAACCATCTAAAATTCGAGTCAGGTGACTTTGAAGCTTAACAACTCAGCAAAAAAAAAAGAAATACCATCAAATTACTGAACCTATTAGCTTGGATTTGTCCAGTTATTATAACATATTGATTACTTTAGTGCAAAATGTACGAATTTCAATTTATATATTTTTAAGGTTAAAATATTTTTACCCCGCAATTTCAATGAAATAGACATTTTTTGTGAACCAAAGGTCAATAATCATATTCCTGGAGTCCTGACATATTTAATGACATTCGTAATTCATTTTTTTCTCAACAAAATAGTTTTATTATATTTCGTTCGCCTACTCCTCAGTTAATGTAGGAGGAGCACCCATGTTATATAGGTAGGTATATGAGGAGTGAGGTCAGATTTGGCTCAATTCAGACGAAAATTAAAAGGGGCTCGCCAATGGTCCGGTCAAACACAGACCGCGCTGGGGCGCTGGATCAATTTGGCTGCACCGGATTTAACACCTCCTATCTGAGGGTTTTAACACCTATTGAGCTTATTGTAATTTATTTTCTTTTGAGCAGCCTCTTTCAACTTCGTTGACTTTTCTAGGACCTAGGTACTCTAGGTCCCGAGAAGCCCCATTGCTTTTAGGAAGTGTCAGTGCAAGTGCGAGAGCTAAGTGGTCAACCTATTCAGAAGCTCGAGAAGGATTGACTACTTACTACCCCTTTGTGGGTAGAGGCAGAAACTTTTGCATGATCTCCCGTTGTGACTTCGCGCTACACTTACATTCTTGAATCAGTGGAGTGCCTAGCAATGTAAGTTACAAAATACAAACTGATAAATTTTAAGTTCAGCATATTTCATTATTACTCTGTTATATTTGTTAAAATTTTCCAAGCAATTAATTAAGTAAGCTCTATCATTATGTAAGCTGTATTTGTTTACGATTTTTTGGTAACTAGTAAGTACTAAGTTTCAAAAATGCTACCAAAAAGAAATATGCAAATGTTTGAAACAATTTTTATTAATTTAACATGGAAAGCTTTCCAAATCAAAGAATTTTATAGTATTTAGTATTCGAAAAGGAACAATTTTTCGAATGGAATGAAAAGGAATTGAACTTTTATCGTTCCGGAATAAAAGAGTTTGAGATTGAATAATTTGAAATTCAAAAATTATAAATCATAAGCAAACGAAATAATCTCGAAATTATTTTAAATTGCGAAATCTTAGACAAAAAGTTCGAAAATTAAAAAATGAATTTTTGTATATAAAAAAAAATTAATTTAGCGTCATTTTTTTCATTCAAAATGTAAAAATGTTCAATTATAAACATTCAGTAATAATTTATTACATACGTACCTTCGATTATTATCTATTATAATTAGGACTAGTACCCGCAATTCCCTTCTCCTTTCATACAAGATACCTTCACACCTTCCTTGTGGTTTTCTTTTATCGTTCCAATTCCTATTGCTGATTTACTATTCACATAATCCTACCTAACCTAAACTTTCCATGTTAATTTATATCAATTTTCTCGTTTGCTTTCACCCTTTTGTTCTTGCTGTTGCAGCCTCGCCTGTCAAAAATTTTTTATCTGATGTGGAGAATCAAAAATTGATCATTCGATGCATAATGGCGTGGAGGAACCAATCATAATCAACTATTTGCCTACTGAATTTATAGTTTAATTTTTATTGACTTGGGCTCCCAATAAAATAACTTCCGAATTAAGTTTGAATTTATTTATTTTTTGACCTACTTTCACCCCCCCCCCCCTTCTATAATAGGCTTAAATTAAGTTAATATCAAAATTCTTATATTTAACATTATCATAGGTAACCCAAATCAGAATAAAGTTTTGAAGATAATGAAAGAAAATGATAAATAATAAAAATACAAAGGAAACAACAACAAAAGGAACAATACATAGCTTCTTGAACTACCGTCACCCTTCTGCAAAATTAAAGGATGCAACAATTAAATTTGATAGTCAGTAATTATTCATAATAATAATAATAATTATTATTATTATTCATAAATTCTAAATCTAAGTAGAAAGGGAGAGAGAAAAAAAAAATAAATTGAACAAGTTAAATATATAAAAATATGGATACATATATTATAAAGTTATCTTTTTACAATGAAGAAATTTAATGGCGATGACATACACACGGAAAGGAAATAATAATGAGAAAAAAAAGGAAACAATACAGCTAGCTTACACGAACATCTGTCATCGGCCTCACTGTGCAAGTTTTAAGATGATCGGTTGGGGGAGGACCTCCCCCAACTGGCTCCGCGATGTTGTATGGGTCAGAAAAAAAACGCACCGCCAACATTTTTTTGACGCAACAACGTTATACATACATCTTAATGTGCCGACGGCATAGCACGCACACGGGGTGGGTAATTTTTTCGCCTATTTGACGGTGCACCATCATGTGGACCTTTACCGCTTTCACGCTGACACCATCGGCCATGCAGCTGCACTTTTCACAAAATCCCTCGTCACTCGACCGGAACACCTTATATTCTTTATGAGTCTTATGGGCGACCCTCCTCCTTGGGTCGTCCTGTGGGAGTGTGGCATTGTGTCCTATCGCACCGTCGCGAGAGAAAGATGGATGTCCTCGCCGACTGCCTCTGGGGAGAAAGGAACAGTAAAAACTAGTTCCTCTCTCTTCCAAAACCCTGTCAGATAACTATCACTGGACAAATTTAACTCTAACTCACCCCATCTATCGTGTTAAAAACAGCCAACAATTCATCTTAGTTTCCTCTGACCACATTTGGTACTTCGAAATATAGGTTCATTCTTTTACGCTTGTGTTCTTTTCAGTGCCGGATTTGATACCACTGCGTAACACGAATTTGTCCCCACCGGGGACCATATAGTCCCCGAAATTACGAGCTATTTCCTAATACCTCATTTACAAAAGGCCCTTTCGTAAGGAAAAAATCCCAATTCAGTTCTAATTTAATAATCGAGCAATGATGTATGTATACCATTAAGCCATTTCCCTTTCAGGGTAGGCGTGACACTACACGATTCGGGTAGTGTTTCTAGGTGGATAGTTTTCTTGTAGTTATAAATAACTACAAGTGTGGGCTCACCACACCCACGATGTGCCAGCAGCACTCAGTATTCTTGAATGGTCACCCATCGAAGTACTAACCGCGTCCAACGCTGCTTAACTTCAGTGATCTGACGAGAACTGGGTTTCTCAGCGAACGAACGTATGATGAATACATTCAAGCGATCCTAAAGATTGAGGATGGTATGCACTAGATCGATATTTTTGAATTTTAGATAATTCCGCAAAACTTTCGAAGACCCGGCTCATAAAATTAAAACCTTGATCAGTCTGTATGGCCTCAGTACAGCCGAAAACGCATATTAAATTTTCAGCGAGTGCCACTGCGACTCGTGCTGCATCCACAACCGGCAGGGCGATAGCACCTGAATATTTGCTAAAGCAATCCTGCCAGGTTGACATATATTTGTTACCTGATTCGGTTATCCGTAATGGTCCCACCACATCTATCTAAATTTTCTCAAAACTTCTTGTAGGAGTGTCGGTTATTCGAATGGGTTGTTTTGTTTTAACCCTGGCTAATTTTTTCTTTTGACAGGCCTCGCATGTCCTTACGCAACGCCTCACTTCGTCCCTCATGCCCTTCCAGAAAAATTTGTCCTTAATTCTCTTGTACGTTTTATATTCGCCTTTATGCCCTTCCGTAAGGGATCGTCCATATATTACGTAAGACGTTTTTCTTTTGTTTATATCGTTGTGTCCTTTTCAACTTCACAGCAATTTTATTCCCGTCTTCATTGAAACAAAAGAAAAACGTCTTACGTAATATATGGACGATCCCTAACTGAATCATGGCATTCGCGAATAATTTCGGCACGATTCTCAAGGGCAGGAACGTCCACTTCATCCGTACATACTGTGATTTCAAATTCACCTTTTCCAAAATGTGTACCCAAGATCCCCTCCATCACCGACCATGGAAACTTATCAAAACCATTGCCTTCGCGCGATATGCTAAAATATTTTATTTTTGATGTTTCCATGTTTCTTTTTAGAGTTCCCACGGCCTTTTCAATATTTTTAGCATATGTTTTAGCATCCCAGGTTTCCTTTATATACAAACTGAAGTAAAATTTCCTTCATACATAATTGAGGTAACATAACCTAACATTGCTGATGTATCCTTTCAGGTCAGCTAATTTAATTATAGAATTATCAATTCATTCTTTACCGACGGGAGTCGTAAGGACACCGTCCAAGGAAACGAAATGTACTAGATGGTCATCCCTCATGTACAATTTATCGCGACTACATTGAAATAATGGGGTAAGTACGTTTTTATCTTGTTCCGCTTATCAATCTAAAAGTTTAACTGCACTTTTGGCATCACTATTGCCAAGTTTAACCCTTTTAACTGAAGTTTCTATTTCCTCATCAGAAATTTCACAATAATTTCGAAGAACGTATACCCATTCTCCTGTTAATTTTTCATTTCCTTTCACAGATACTTCCGCATCATCGGATCTGATATCGACCTTTTCACACAATAGGACATCCCTAAAACACTCTTCGGGGGTGGGGCTGGTCCTCGTGACCACATGGATATTCGAATCCACTTGATTCGAATTGATGCCGGTCTCCCTTCCCCGACTCTCAAAATACCACTCAAGTCTCTCTTGAAGGCACGACCTTCATTTGACCTCTCGAAACCCGACGCCTCGCGCCCTTGCCTTTTCCTTTCCACTATGAGAGGGGGAGCCCCGAGGATCGGGAAACTTCCTGCCCTAGCCACCTCTGCCGCCAGCGTATCAGAGAGAGCAGCCACATGGGCGGCAAGTGCCCCCAACCCGCGGCACTCATTATCGTCCACCTCTCTGTGAGGTGACCCGACGGGAGGTTGAGACCTGTATTCATTGAAATCGGCGAGACCTACCATCTCTGGAGAAGATTCTCCAACGGTCTCTTTCACTTTACCTTCACTCTCTAGGCCTACCATATCTGCAAAAAGATCTTTAACGGCCTTTAACACTTCACTTTTAACCTCTAGGCCTGCCATCTCTGGAGGAGAATCTACAACGGCCTCTAACCCTACGCTCTCAACCTCTAGGTCTACCATCTCTGGAGAAAGATCTCCAACGGCCTTTCCTACCCTATTTTGGACCTCAGGACCTACCAACTCTGAAGAAAAATCTTCAACAGTCCTGTTTAAACAAACGAAAACATTTTCTATAGGGTATTCACAAAAAGAAGAATCTTCCTCAATCATTCCTACATTCGCTCTGTTTACTACTTTCTCAATTTCTGTATTTTCCATGGGAGGTCACAGATCCTTTTCACCCTTAAGGATAACCGTGTTACATGACAAAGCGTTGGGTCCTCAGCCACAACAATGCACGATTATCGGTGACTAAGGTGAACTTTTGCCCGCATACATAGGGTCGGACTTGTTTCACGGCAAAAATAATCGCTAATAACTCCTTTTCGGTGACTGTGTTTTTAAAAATCGGGATACTAAAGCAAGGGTCGCGCACATGATATTTCCTTCAGCCTTACAAAGGAACTTTCGATTTCGGCAAAATCGAGTATAAAACGGCGGTAATATCCTGCCAAACCCAGGAATTGTCTAATGTTTTTCTTTCCCCTGGGTTGAGGAAAATTTTTAACCGCCTCTACCTTTTTGGGATCGGTTTTTACTCCCTCTTGTGAAATTAAATGACCTAAATACCCTATCTCATTGCAAACAAATTTGCATTTTTCGGGTTGCAGAACCAATCCGGCTGTTCTCATACGCCCTAATAATTTTTCGAGTTTGTCATTGTGCTTCTGCAAGGATTTTGCATAAATGACGATGTCGTCCATATATACAAAAAGTTATAATCCTTGCAGCCCCACTAAAACCCTATCCATTAAACGCTGGAAAGTGGCGGGAGCACATTTCAAACCGAAAGGCATTTTCCGGAACTCATAATGCCCGAAGGGGGTGGAAAATGCAGTTTCATGGCGATCGGCCGGATCCACTTCAATTTGATGGAATCCTGCCGCCAAATCGAGTACAGTAAAGTACTTCGCCCCTCCGAGCCGATCTAAAATAGCAGTGATGTTTGGAAGGGGGTATGCATCTCCCACCGCTTTTTCATTAAGTGAACGATAGTCGACGACCATCCGCCATCTTTTATTTCCTCGAGGATCCAGTTTTTTCAGAACTATCCAAAGAGGGGAATTATAAGGATATTTTGATTCACAAACTGTACCTTCCACAAGTAATTTCTTAGTTTCGTTATTCATGACTTCTTTATGAATTTGTGGCATTCTATAATTATTTTTCCTGACAGGTTCATCATTAATTGTGTTGATGCGATGTGTTACAACAGTAGTGAAACCTTTATCTCCATTCAAATGAAATTGATATGGAAATTTAGAAATAATTTTCATCAATACTTTACTTTCTTCTTTATTTAAATTTTACAAATCTAGTGATTTTTCAAGTTTCTCATCCCTCTCTTTGGATACTTCATTTTTTGTTACTTTGCTACCGGATTCCTTTTTTAATTTTACCCGCGTTGGTTTTGCAACCTCAAATTCTTCCAGGTTTAACGGCGCGACTGATAATTCCACATCCCTTGTACCCGAGTTTATGCAACACACCCTTATTACGCCATCCTTTACTGGAACTGAAGACTTTCCTAAAAATATCCCAGGCCCTGCCGACATCAAGGGTAAATACCCTTCCTTGATGTTGGCATTAGAAACAGCCAATTTTACTATTTGTCTGCTCCGACCCTTTAATCTCAATGTGTCAAGGGCGTTTCCAAGGGAAAATCACCTAATTTATGTTTTATAACCTTACTTTTTAGGTCGATCATGGACTCAGATAAGAAACATGAAGTCACAATCAAGAGGAAAACTATTTGGAATCGACATTGAGTCCCATTAATTTCAAGAAGTTCTTCACCTAATGTTTTCACTCCTTGTTCACTTATTCCAAATAAATGATATATAACATTTTCATTCTATAAATTCCCGTATTTAACTTTATTTTTCTTAATCAAATTTAATTCTGCTCCCGGATCGATTATAAAATGCCCTTCGCCATTTCTCATGTTTTTACTTTGAATTTTTACATTAGGGGATTTTTCCTTCCAACGACCGTGCTACGCTTTTGGATGAGCAGTTTTCGCCTGCTCATTTTTTGCAACTTTATCTAATCGGGCGCGACCATTTGCGTAATTATACCCGGGTTTTTTACAATATTTGCAGGACTCACGGATGGTATTACTTTGGGTATCGTTTCTCTTAGGGCAGTCTCTCGCAAAATGCCCTTTCCCTTGACACTCAAAACGCGTAACGAGTGTCTCATAGTCGGGTCACTCACGCAGGAAATGCCCCGGCTTTTTACATAGTGTGACGATGTGTTTCTCACCCGTCACTGAAACATAACCTTACCGGCACCGGGGGTTTCTCCAAAATAAATTGATAAAATTCAGTTCACATTAAATGCTTGGTACCGAAGATCGAGAGTCCTCTTTTCCGCAGGGAGCACTCTTATTGGCACTTATTTTATTTAAGTCTGTCACTTTTTTTTCGTTCACCATTTTTGTTTATATTCTGTCACGACGAACGAGTAAGAGGGCCGATCACCAACGCAAGGCATCGAACGTGCCGCCAGAAATCACCACCTGAGGGTTGGGGACAGTGGGAACCTGGGAACCGCCATCTTGCCTGTATGATAGAGAACATTGGTTGCCTTGGTAACGTGAACGACTAAAGTCAATCAGGAAGTCAACAAGAAGAGGGAGTTCAGCAAACCACACTGTCTCTATCTGGCGAGAGTCTCACCGTGATGTTGCCCTCGTACAACCCGGAGTCATAAAGGTCGCACTTCTCATGGATCTCCGGTGGCGCCAGAATACATCTTAAGTATCGACACAGGGCTAAAACGAGATAAGCGCCCTCTTGGGGTTACTTCAATTACCGAGAGGAAGCTTTATAATCTTAAATACGCCCAAAGTGTCGAGATCTGATTGTCCTTTAATCACCTTCTCTATTCTGTCGCTAGGACGATCGACGTGACTTCCGGAGACCATATTGTAATCGGAGTTCACGCGTGTTCACGTTTAATACACCCGCGTTTGGCGCGAGAAAGCTGCGCTGTCATTGGTAAAATGGGTCGAAAAAGATGGACGCACCTTCCGGGATGATCGACGTTGCGGGGCGGCCTGTCACTCTCGTTCTTCACCTCAGCACGTTTAGCCGTAGCAATAGTCTGTTCTTAGGAAAGAAAATTGATTTTCATAAAACTTTAAATCTGCCGTAATTTGGCCATGGAACCTAAAATTGATTTTTCCAAGGCACAATACGTGTGAGGATGTAAGGTAAGATGAATTTTCTTTTCGGTGAATTAGTTGGGCGACATTTCAACCATAATATCGTAGTTGTGTAGATGTTGAGATCTCGCCAAAGTGATTGGCCCTTATAAGTGCTCTCAGTGCGGTTTTCGCTGTTCTCTTCCCTAACAATGTTATGGTAGTATTTCAAGCTTCTTAATTTTCTTTAAACTCTCCTTTCATCATAATTCTGTTATAGCCCGGTAAAGAGGAAACATGCGTGTTAGGATTCGGCCCTGCGTAATGGAACTTCGTGTCGCGTCCATCCTTGCAAAATGGAGGTTTTGAGCCCTTCCTTCCACTAACTCCGAATAGGTCCTCATGGTCGACATTTCGATCATTGTAATTAATTATAGTTATGGGGTCGACCATGTATGTTAAAATGGTGAGACTGGGGTTAGATCGCGATTAACATTTATGTTTTTATTGATACCGACAACGCGGTTTCTTACTTTCCGAAATATTCTCCCAATGTTAATGACTATATGATGAATTTAGAGTTGAAATTATTGGAGCTGATTTTTGCGGTTAAATATAGGGAGCATCACTTGCTTTCTTTTCCGCTCGTGTTCCCATTGTTGGACTTCTCGAGATAAAATGACAATAATCTTCATGAACTGTCATAGTCATGTTTGGTGTGTGTGTTTGTTTGCTATAATAAATGGTTAATTCTATTATCAATTTAAAGATGTGGCCTCAAGTTTATTTTGTCGTTGGGCAAACCTCCCCCCCCCCTTCTTGAGTTAGAGTATCGAAAGTGGTAAAGATCTCGTTAATTTCAGTAAAACTTGATTCAAATTGTCATTAGCTAGACAATCGTAAGAAATTTTAATTGTAACTAGTGGCTGGCGCCCTAGATCTTAGTTCAAACAAAAAAAAAAATAATTTTTTTTCCCCTTCTCCTTATTTCAGGCTATGAGGGCAATAAACCAATTTGGAGTTGGAGTAAAATTGTAAATTAAAATAAGCCATAGTCACAGGTGAGATTTTTGGAGGCCAAAATTTTCACCTTTGATAAAAGATGGCAAACTCCTCTAGAATTGAGCGTTGTTACGCGCAAGCATCCGATGGCAAGGTGACTTGTATCACCGCATGTAGTACAAGCCACTTGCGCGGGGGCAGCTGGTCCTCCATCACCGCGTCGACCTCTGACGCGCCCCCGGCCGCCGGAACCTCTGCCGCGCTCGGAACTGACCCGTCTCGCGCGTGCATTTCCGTCATATGGCTGGAATCTATCTCGGGCTTTCTGTGTTCCCTTTGAGATCTCTCCGCCGGTATTTTTATTTTATGTATTTTGCGTATTCTCCCTAACTAAACTACTCTCATGTTCGGCTTCGCACTCTGCGGCCCTGGCCAGATTTATGGCCTCTTGAAGGGTGCGTGGTCGTCCTAAGCGCACTCGCATTTGTAAATCTCGTTGTAATCCCATCACAAAATTTTCACAGGCAGTATCCCGTGCCGATTTACCCATAACTTGTGCAGTGAGGGCAGAATTTTGATCCTCAATTAACTCGATTAAACGAGTTAAAATTTTCCCAACCCTTCCTCCATAGGCCCTAATGGATTCATTCCAATTCTGAGCTACTTTTGCCAAAGCAGTATTTACTTGGCTCAAATTTCTATGTTCGGTGAAATTTACCTTAAGGAACTTCAGGAGTTCCTCAAGAGTGTGAATTTCGCGATCTTGCAACGCGTCAAAAGCATCACCCTGTAAAAGCGAGCGGACCATTAGAAGAAGGTATGGACGATCCTTCGCCGCAATAGATTTTCTAGCATATAAACAGTCATTTACTAAGCGGTTTACAGACATGTTTTGCCCGTCAAAACTTTCAGGCAAACATTCTAAAGCAGCTTTGAAAGGTATCGGATGGTCTGGTTCTGTTTCCGGAAGGGAAAACAGACTGGTGCTGCAACTAGCACCTGAAATTTGGCTGGCTGAACTTCCGCCAGTCATTTCAATTGTGCGAGACGCAAGACCCTCACGCAACGCAAGTTGGCTCTCGGCCAAGCTTACGTCTCTGTCTAACCGCGCAGTACTGGACGAGAGGGTGGGGTTATCACCCACGCCTCCAGGACCCATCCCTTCCATCGTTTGTAAATTTTTGGATGGTCCTGGATCGGCATCTGATATTAAATTTGCGGGTTCATTGACCCTTTTGTCTGCTTTACCGGAACCGCTTCGCAAAGTACGACCAGCACCCTGGGCACCGCGCCCAGAGAGTCCAGTCACACTTTTACCTCCTGGTGGCATTTTATAACAAAGGCAAGACGTATTTCGATGACACCGGCCTTTGTAAAAACTAATAAAATAACACGAAAACCTTTCACAATAAATTTCAATAAGAACATTTTCTTTGCACGAATTTCCACAATAAAAAAGTTTTAACACAAAACTTTTCACTTCCTAATGCTAGTTCTTTGGTTTCAGCTCACGCAGAAGTCCTACGATGCTTGAATGGTCATCCTCGAGGATCCATATGTGTTTGTTCCGTTTTCCTGGACGTCCCTTGACGATCCTTCCTTTCCCGGGCTTGATGGACACGACAGCCACCCTTATTTGGCAGAAGGGTGTGTGGGAGCCGCGCCGCTTTACAGCTCCGGCCTTTTGCCGCTTAGTCTCCCGAGAAACCCACTAAAACTCGACGAGCGAGTTGCGGCCTCGGAAATGGGGTAGCAAATTCGGTCTGCACACTCTCTTGTTCCCTCGCCCCTTTGTCGAGATACTATAATTCCTCCCGCCTCGGGGACAGGTACTGAGAAGAGGGTCCTGGTCCCACGATGATCCGGCCAAGTCCTGGTCCTTCCATCGATGTCACCAAAAATTCTGTGACACGCCGAATCAAATTGTGGCGCGAAACAGAAAATATTCAAAACTCCAGTATTTTGAATAAGTGAATTTGGACGAATCCCCCTGATGTCCTCCTGTTTCTCTGCTTCATGAGAGCAAAACCTCTCGCTTTAATGGTTGATTACTAGTCGAAACGATTCATTTATAACTCTTATAGATTATAATTTAATGACTAATGTTTAGAAGTTCAATCTACACAATTTGCAAGTGAAAATTTGTACGATCGGTCGCGACCGAGAGAGAAGTTGTTCCGATTTTTCGAAAAGTCCTCTCTGAGGTCCGACGGTCTGTCGCATTTGCCCTGGGCCTCCTAATCCTAGTCAAATTTGCTTCTCCCACTTTTATGAAAGAAGCCAATGGCATTCGGTATCGTTTCATGATGGAAGTTGAGAATTGCCCGCGCAACCACCCAAGTCCAACCCATCTGAGTTTCAGTTGACTCACAATGCGTCAACAATAACAGTGAATTGGATTGCGTGAATCACGTAGAGGCAGGATACTCAAAATAATTAGATAATTATATTTCACAAAAATTATGGGTAATAAAAGTCAGCTCCAGCTTTACGGACCATTTGAATCTTAATTTCGACTAACCAAAATTTCAGCAAAAAGGATTAGTCAACAGTTATTCTTTAGAATTTTGGCAATGTACCATTTAATTACTTAATTTAACCTACTCGATCAATTCTCATTTTCACGAACGGAAACCATTAATTTCTTTCAATTCAGGAATTTTTCAATTAGCAACAAATCATAATACAGTGAGTCGATTGTTGCGAATCTTCCGTTTCCCAAAAATATCAACTGAAAACATTTATTACTTCCAAAAAACCATAAATGTTTTGGACTCACAATGAGTCGTTGTTCTTTGAGGTTACAGTTCGAACCTCGAGTCGATCTGCATTCTCAACGGTTGCCAGTCTCAATATTAATTTAGTATAAAATTAATCCGATTTAGCGTTATTTAAATATTTGCGCGCGTGAAATCTAGCGATGGCCATTTTAATGACCAGTAAATTCGCAGCCTGTCACATTCCCCAAGTCGGTAATTGAACTGTCGGTAGGGTAGATTCCTAGTGTAGATTCTTAACTCGGCCAATAAGTATAGTCTCTGTTTTACCGACCGAACCTGTCAGCCACTTTCATGTAGGGGCACACATGCGATCAGGTATTCCCCTGAATTCTATAAATTTCCAGAACTTTCCAACTGGTCGGTAAACAGTGATTGAGATTTCTAGAAAGTTGAAGCAAATTCGTGGTTCGCTCAAGGAGGTGGGTCCCCGCAATACCGACCGTTATTCCCAAGTTTTATTTAGATTGAATTCCCCTGAGTTTTCGGAAAATAATGGAACATTCTACAAAATATAACGTGATCTCGAACAATTTTCTATGCATCGAAGTTGCCAGAAAGTTTAAACATAAGGAGCTATAGAGTATTCAAGTATGTTGGCAGCGCCATCAGACGGCGAAATTTTTGAACGGCTGGGTGAGTCGTTCTGCCGTATTATGCAATTACCATGGATAACCATGTAAATATTTGAGGGGTTTCAGCTTAAAAAACCGGATCAAGAAGAATTTTTTACATAGTAGGTTGCTCAAATACGGAGCATAAGAATGCGGATCTACAATTTTATTCTTTCCCGGGATACTGGTGGCAAAAAAAGTGAAAACAAGTGTGTTTAGCTGCTGCCCGCAGGAAGCAGTATAAAGTACATATAATTTCTTAAAAACAAACATAGGCTTCACATAGTCCCTCTGGGATAAAATATAGGGACCAAACGGGTACTTTTTGACAGCCTTATAGGGTATTTTTTTCGCGCTCAAAGGATAACAAATTCAGGATAAATTCATAAGACTTCAAAACAATTCAAGTTAAATTCCAAACAATTCAAATGAATTGGAAGCAATTTAAAAATATTTTAAAAAAACTTAATTGAAATCTGTGAATTTGAAATGACAAGGGAATTCAAAAGAATTTGATGAAATGCCTACGAATTAAAGGTGAGGTTAAAAGACTTATCAATTAAATTGGAACTTTAAAAAATTGTTAAAATCCGTTGAATTCAATAGAATTAAGTGAATTTAGAAGAATTAAAGCCAATTAAAAAAATTCAAGAGAATTCCACAAAATTTAAAAGAATTCAGGGTGATTTTAAAAAAAACTTCAAATCATTGAAATCCTAGTAATTTCTAACCAAGCAAGTGACTAATGACTACAAAAAAATTCAAGAGAATTCAAATGAATTGGAAGATTCTTTAAAATCGAAAAAATCTATTTAAGTAAAAATTAAGTGAATTTTGAGGCATTTATGGGAAATGAGAAGAATGCGATGATATTCATAAAAAGTCCAGCTAAATTTAAAAAGCAATTAAGTGAATTGAAAACATTTCAAAAATATGAAAAAATTTATTGAATTAAATTTGAGATGAGTTTTAATAAAATTAAAGAGAATTTAAAAGAATTTTATGAAATGCCTAAGAATTCAAGGTGAGTTATAGAGCCTTCAAGATGAATTATAAAATTTTTTTTAAAAATCCATTGAATTGAGTCAAGTTGAGTGCATTTAGAAGAATTCAAAAGAATTTGAAAGAATTTAGAGTAATTAATAAGAATTCCAAATGCATTGCAAAAAGTATTTGAAAATCTCTTGAAATCTTTGAAACCCTACAAAATCCCTCACTTCTTGTGAATAAATTCTTCGAAATATATTAAAATATTTATTATATCCTGTGAATTTCTATTAAATTTGATGATATTTCTAGAGATCCTGAAGAATTAATTAAAATGCCTTGAGATCTTTTAAAATTTCTTGAAATCATTGCCAACAGCCATACCACGCTGAAAAAACCAGTTCTCGTCAGATCACTGAAGTTAAGCAGCGTTGGGCGCGGTTAGCACTTGGATGGGTGACCATTCGAGAAAACTGAGTGCTGTTGGCACATCGTGGGTGTGGTGAGCCCACACTTGTAGTTATTTACTACAAGTTATCAACCTAGAAACACTACCCGAATCGGGTAATGTCACGCCTACCCCGAAAGGGAAATGGCTTAATGGTATATATATATATATTGAAATCCTTAGGAAATCTTATAAAATCCCTTAGAATCTTTTTAACATATCTTAAAACCTCACAGGTCCTGTAAAATCCATTCATATCTTCCAAAATGCTAGAAAATTCTTTAAAACCGCATACAATTTTTTTTAAATTCCTTCAAATTATCAAAACCCTTGGAAATGCCTTGAAATTGTTTAAAGCTCTTCAAAATGTCTGGGAATCTTTTAAAATACCCTAAAATATTTTAAATTCCATTAAATTACTGAAATCAATTAAAAATTACTTATAATCTGTTAAAATAACCTAAAGTATCTCAAATCCTTTAAAATATTTTTCAATTCTCTAAATTTTTGTAAAGCTTTTGAAAATGCCAAGGAATTAAAAAAAAATACATTGAAATATTTCAATCATTGTATCAATTGATCCGCAGGATCATTTAAATAAAAACTTTTAAAAATTCAAAAAAATCCATTGAATTCAGTAGAATTGAGTAAATTTATCAAAATCGCTTCAAATCTTTGAAAACCTGCAAAATACCTCACTTGTCGTGAATAAATTTTATGAAATTCACTAAAATATTATAAAATCCCGTGAAATTCTATGATGAGATTTCCTGAAATCCTGGAAAATGTATTAAAATATATTAAGAGCTTTAGAATCCCTTAAAACCATTGCAATCCTCGGAAATATTATAAAATCTGGTGCAATCTTTTAAAATATCTTAAAACCTTATAGATCCTGAAAAATTGTTCCATATCTTCTGAAATTCTAGAAGACTCTTTATCCTAAAATAGTCCAAACGCTTTGAAATTGTCAAGTTTTGCTGCTTGAAAGCCACTTTCAATTATAATTACCATTTTTTATTATGTATTTTATGTATTATTTTATTTTTATTTCTCGCCTGTTTACATACAGCCACATATAGGCCTTCAGCTTAACTCACCTACCCGTTTGAAAAAAAAACCATCAGGCGGCGCCACGTGCGTCCCACCAGAGATACTTGGGAGCTCTATTGGTTTTGAGGTTTTCTTTGTCGCTGAACTTTTTAGAATCATCGATATTGGATGCCATCTCTAACGTCTTTTCAGGTAAGATCAATCGAAATTTGTCTAATGCTTGATGCAGGAAAACATACATACAGGCGCACGTTGCTGAGTTTTTGTTTGGCGCATGTAGCCTCGATGCTCCTAGGTCGAGTGAAGAAAAAATGTTAGCTCAATGAATGAAGGATCATTTTGAAGGACAAATTTTGTACATAAATGAGCGTAAAACGAATATGCCAAAAAAATGTGTATAGCTTACAGACCTGAAAATCCGAAAAAAAGTAAGGAAATTTGACAGCTTTTAACGACAAACGACTTTTTGTACATAAATATACAACTGTACTATCTTCAGTTCTAATGAAGATAATGAAGTGATTTATATTAGAGATAGTTATCTGAACTATTTGTAATTATTTACAATTTGAAAGAAGTATGTGCCTCTTTTTCTCTTCGTGCAAATTGCGATATTTGAAGACAGTTTTTTATACTAGAGAGCAAGTGTTAAGAAACCAGCGGAGTAAGTTATAATATTTACTGGTGAAATTACCATAAATGACCGAAAATTTCCATAAATTTCTGGAAATTTTTAAAACGAATTTTGGGTAATTTATGTTAAATTACAATATTTAAAAATTATAAAACTTTCATATGTATTTGCCATAACAATCGTTAATTTGTATATTATTAACCGTTTCCACGCGTTTTATCTAATGCATAGGCTGGCTTTACACGAAGTTGATTTTTTACTAAACTATGAAATAGTTAATCTAAATTTTTATAATAAAAATATTTTATATAATAATAAAACAACGTTAATTGGCACGACCAGGATGAAGAAGAATGTATCTCTGTCGAGCGATAATTCACTACTTTGGCAGTAAGTAATTTCATATTCAATATGCTTGTTGAAAGTCATATTCTTCGCACCCTGTCGTCGTAACACGGTATAAAAAAAATATTCGTTGCTTTAATAAAAAATCACCTCAGTGAAGAGCCAGCCTTATACATGTCCCTTTTTAGTTCTCACAAGTAGCATAATAATAAGCATTTTTGTCAATTCTTAAATAAAGTATAGCAAAAGACGTCTACTTTTCACAGTTGTCTTTAATTTTGAATAATTGACGAAATAATGGATATTTTGAAATGATCTTGGGTTTATTTGAAATGAAAATTTATATAGAATATCAGCAATGTATCAAAGTTTTAGTAATTTTTTCCTGGAAGTCTCATGTAATCCGAGGGAACCGTACAACACATTACATAATTATATATTCAAAGGAGGGTTCAAACGTGCCCCCCTTCTGTTATCACAAGTATGATTTCAGAGATCTTGTAGTTGAACTTAAATGCATGGATGAATATAGTACTGGAAATTTACCTTAACAGTGCTTGAAGCAGTGCGTGAAAAATTGCACGAGTCTTTCGTTTCTTCAAGTAAGTATTTGATATCGTCATATACTTTTCGCCCTATCCAAAAGTGAAGCACTGTCAAGACAATTGAAATATCCTTTTACATAAAGTAATTAACATTCTTTGCATACTTCCTTATTTCTTAAATATAAAAACTTTGAACCATTAGGTGCCATCTATCTTCGAGTAATAATAATTACATGTTGGATTAAATTAAGCTAAAGAAAACAATTTAAAAATACATTTGAATGTGGAAAATCAACAAAAATATGGTAAAGTGACTGTTTGAGAACCGTGTTAATTTCGTTAATAATTTACAAATTAGAATCATTTTCATTACGCAAACGAGTTTACTTTACCGTTATTAATTCTCCTTTGAAGCTGAAGAAGTTCAGCTATTTTCGCTGACGACAAACGCTTCATATTCAAATCATTGACTTTCTGCGAAATGTAAGTTCGACTGAATGACACAATGTAATCGTCGTTAACTAGACGCTTCCTCTTTAAGTTTTCTTCACCCTTTTGGCCACCAGCATTCTTTGGCGCCCCTTTTCGTCAGCAGCTGAGTCGTCGGCGACCCATACATTTTTTCGTCTATAAAACATGTTTTAATTTGTTCTTTCTTCACACCGATGCTAGTGACAAAGAATCGTCTGAATCTCAGAAATAAGATTATAAAAATAATAATTCAAAATCTTCACACACTGGCGACCCAGTGTGTGGCCAGAAGGTTAAAAGGTAGTAATGTAAAAAAATTGAAAAAGTAATCAGTTTTCAAATAATTAACGATTAAAATTAAACCAATGGAGAGCGAGAGTTAAGTAAACCGTCATAAACGAGCGCGGTGATAGATTTGTGTGCGTCTGACAATGAACCCTTTGCTTTTCAAACCTCCGCTGGTTCAAGTCGGACGGCGATTTTTTTTTCCAAACACAGTTTAAACTATTTTTATGCAGTCATTACGTTTATCTTTTCTTCTTTAGAATTCTCGGCACAGGAGTTGAGTTGTAGGAAAATTTAGAAGTTTATTCCTCGTTAGTTAATCGATTAATAAAATGAATACAAATTTAAAAACATTCCCCGCAGGAGTACACTCTGACTTGAATCAGCGGAGCTTCAGAAAGCAAAGGGATATTCAAAATTGCAAACTTGGCTCCACTACAGGAGGGTATATGTGATTAAATATGACGTTACACTCGATGAAAAATGATCGATACCGATGAAACTTAGGTTTTTGTTTTCGCAAAAATTTATTTTGCCAGATTTGTAGAGTAGGATTTGATTTTAATTTCATGACTGCCAAATTTTCAGAAATACTTTTATAGAACTGGGCACAAGTTAAACGCAAGATTTCCAAATCAAGATTTTGCTCAAAAAACCTCTGACTTTCAATGCCCACGACTTACTTTGAATGAAAGTTAGTGGATCGACCTAAGTATTAAACTTTAATTATTAACAGAAAATTATGTCATACATCCACTTTCATTAATCAATGAAACCTACAAAGGTTTTCATTACATAAAAAAATGATAAGAAATGTAAAGTAATTCATGCAAAACTTGAGCGCTTAAAAGTATAGCAATAACATTATTTGTGAAAAAGTGTTTACATAAACTGCCGTTCCGGATCTCAAAGTCCATCGCGTTATTAATATTCTCGGGTGTCTGGGTCTGTCTCGGGCGCAGGTAGCACATTTTCTTTGGTGTTCAGGGAAAGCATTAATGATTTTCGAGCAGTATATAGCGCTTTTTGTTTTTTCGCTGAAATTATATTTTTGTTTGTAGCTACCTTAATAGCGGACACATTCTTCACCTGACAATTAAATTAAATACAAAACTTCAACATTTCGGAATATTCAGTTAAAACATATTTACAGTCTTCACAGCGGAAAATGATTTTAAAAAGGGGAAAAGGAGGATTTTTTCAGAAAAAAGGGAAAAATAAGGGTCTCCCCCCCCCCTCATAAGGAAAGAAATAGGGGAAGGTCTACCGAATCGTGACCGTACTGGGTCACATATAGTCACCCTAACGTCACCTTAAAGTCATCTGGCAGTAAAACAAAGAAAAGCGAACAAATAATCTACTTTACCGACGGGCGATGGTTGTCTACTCTCTTTTATCACTGCTGCTTGTAATTATTGAAGACGCCTTCAGCTGACGTCACTGACAGAATTTATGTTTGTTTTTAATTTTTAAAACTGAAAAATAACATGATTGCAAGTACTCTGTAACCATCTAACGCCGGATTACTTTAAGGAGACTTTATGTGACACAGTACGGTCATGATTCGGTTCAGGCACTCCGTTAGGAATGATATTTTTCAGTTCTTATATGTATTTATAAATATTTTCCATTGAACCATCTCTTTCTTAAAATTATAATTCAAAAAGTGAACTGAAGTAAGGGATATATACTGAAATAAGGGTAGGAAAGGAGTATTTGTTACAGAAGGAGAAAAATGGGGTGAAAGGGGAATGAATGTGCAGCCCGTATTTCATTTACTGAACGTGCAGTGATAAATTGCCTTCGAGTTTTTCGTATCTTTCTCCGAGTCAGTAGTCGGATGACTATTTACTTCTTTGAGGACCTTTTCCGTTTGCTTTCTCTGTTGGCAGTTGTTCTGAATGTCTTCATTTATTTGTCGCTGCACATGACTTTCACTGTCTTAAAAGATTTAATTTTGTTTATTGTAATTGTTACATGTGTAAAATATATTCTTCATAAAAAAAAGTTCCCTCAGGAACCTGTACAGAATCCTTCATAGATACAGTTTGCAAATGTGTCCCACTTACACAGAAACCTGTACAGGATCCTACCTAGGGAATTTCTTGCAGCAACATCCACGATAATGCAGGAACCTGTACAGGAAATTGTTGAAATGTTGTACAGTCACTCGTCTTCACGTTCCAAGCGGGATGTCGGGCTTTCGCCCTTATTTTTTTATATTTTTATTTGTTTTCTCTTAATGTTTTATTTATGTTAGATCATGTGTTTTAATTTCTCTTGGATTTTGACTTTGACTTTATATTCGATTTTTAACTTGTGCGAGATATGTTTGTTTCTCTGTTGTCAATATTTATTGCTAGTATTTTTTGTATGTTTTTCACAGACTTAATAAATGTTTTTTTGTTACTGATGAGGGTCCAAAACAGTGACCGAAATGTTTGAAAAAGAATTATCGAATCTTTTATTTTGACCTTCAATTCCATGACTTGATTCACTATTTTTTAGGTATGTTAAAGACTTTAAAGACACTTATAATACTTATAAATTACTTTAACATACTTGAAAGTGTACCTCTAAATTTGGGTAAGTAAAAAGGTTCAGTAGCTGTGAAGTTATAGACGATCAAAAAGTGAACAGGGTCAGATTGACCCAGAGTGCAGGAAATTTTCGAAAAAATAGGTGTGTACTCGAAGGGTTAAAAATAACTATTAACTTGCTATCGGATAATGTTAGAAAAAAAGTGACATTCTTGAATTTACGAATGATAATTTTAAGGGAAAAAGATATTGACATATAACCTTGAACGAATTTTAATTACGTAAAAGTCTGGCCTGAAAAATGTTTGCCAAAGAGATATTTAAATCTATTTAATCATTGTACATTATTGCATTATATGAGTTTCGAAACTTAGAATCACTTAACTAAATAAGTTTACTGTCAAATTTATTACATAAATTTGGTGATACTGATTAAACTTTTCCAGTTCACCAGGCCACACAAGTATCCATATTCGCGATTAATGCTCGAGAAAGAGAACACCACATAGATCTCAGAACAGTATTCAGTAGTTACGCTATTCTCAAAATTCTGCGTTATTCAATTTATTCTACATTTTGAAAAATGAGGATTCTTTATTCTCTGGTTTTAACCTTGGAGGTCATTCTTAATTCTACTGGTATGTGAAGAATCAAATAATGTCAATTTTTTCTAGTAAGTACGTTCCAAAATCTATTACTCAATCATAATCATGAGATACTACGCAAATTTTTTGAGAATAAGCAATTATTTTAGTCGATATTCTTCATTTTTTACTTAAGTAGAATAATCAGGTGGACTTCAGGGCCTAATTATCTTAATCAGTGTTCAATAGTTTTTTCCAATGGAACCCTTGAAGCTCAAAAAATTCTTTTTTGAAAATTAAGAAATTCTTTACATATTCAAAAAAAAGTTCTCGTTGGGAAAAAATGATAGAATCCGAGATTTGCAGGTTATACATGTCAGTTTTTGAATCCATTCCCTTTGAAATCCGGTCTTTTTTCCCAATAGAACGACTTGAAATTTTATTGTCATTATGAGGTGAGCTAAATTAAATCACGTGTGTAAATAATTTTCTATTTAATGTACAGTAATCACTTGTAAATACATTATCTTAGTAGAAGTGACGTAAGGTATTTACAATCTTCACAATAAAAAATGTAGATATATTTTAGAATTATTTAGCAAACCTTGATATCACAATTAGTGTGGAAATTTGCAAACGACTTACACGAAAAAAATGGAATAATCGAATTACGCTTCTACTATTTTCAATGCATTTTGAACATCAAAAATTCATAGCTCTATTTTGCCTTTTCACAGAAATATCATCAGGTATATCGCCCAAAACAAGGGACTTTCTGGCAAATTTTGGGGAGAGCAGCGAACATGCGAATCATCAAGGTATGTAGTTCTAGTACAAATAAAAATTTATAACCAATGTGTTAATTAATGAATGATCCAGATTCAAAGTATATGGTGTGCCCTTGATTTCTTAATTCAATGCCATGTGACGAGTAGGTCACGTGACCGGATTCCTACCTTACAGACACTTTTTTTATTTGTAAACTTATGTTCACGCGAATAGCCACATCGAGTTGAAAATTTGGGATAATAAATAAGAAGCACTAAGGAAGGTGGGTCTGGGCCTAAATTTTAATAATCATGAAAAAAGCAAAAAAAAAAATATATTTACAAAATTTGAGTGTAGAATGGTTAAATTTTCAGTAAAAAAAATTTATGTTTAACCAAAATTAGAAGAAGAATTGTCAACAATATATTTCAATTTTAAAATAAACAGATACATTCCCAATCTCAAATGATAAATCATCAACCCAAAAAATGAATTCTTCACAATGGACTCCAATTAATTTTCTACTAGCGAAGATAAACTTTCAAACAAAAATTTAACATAAGATTGTGTACTTTAAGAAAAATTCAATCCTCTGTTTCTTCTTGCAGAATTGGGTTCACAATTCGAGTGTCCACCTGCTGGCGACACTATTCCTGGTAATATACGTTGTGGACCTTCCGCTTCTTTTCGTGATGGACATTCTCCTGTGACCCTTCGTGACAGGTCCAGGTCTCCTGCCAGGCGTTTTTCTTCTTTCATACTTGGGTTTGCACCTGAAGAACTTGGATTTGTTCGACTGATTCCCCACAAACACCCCACTCGGATATTCGAAATTCGAAAATACACTTTTCCTCCAGATAAACCAATTCGATTGAAACTCAAATATAATTTACTCAAGCCCATGCCAACAGAAGAACAAATTGTATTATCAACCCCCAATGGTGACGTATTTGCAATACTCGATACACAGAGCAGACAAAGGTATTTTCGTGCAATATATTTACATGTTACTTCGAGAGGAAGGCGGGCCAAAATTAACATAGACAGCGGCGTTTGTAAAGAATTGACTCCAGAAGAAAACAAGGAATGTCCAGTAGGTCCCCAAAACCCAATAGCAAAGCAATTTCGAGTATTCCATGTGTAAACCACAATTCCTTGCACCTTAAATACGATTTGAACCATCTTTGCAGTCTAGCCGTTGGACCGGGAACTGACAGTGAATTTCTGTCTGACCGGGAACTTTACTAATTTTTAGAGAACAAATCTATTGAGTCTCTTGAAATATCGCAAATTTTATACATATCATGTAACGTAAAGCTATTTGAAATAATTTAAATAATAAAACACTTGCCTTCAATTTTAAATCCTCTTCCAATATTGTTTCCGTCTATATTATTCCCTTTTTATCCCATTCAATTTAAAATATATAAATGAAAATTAAGTCCAACTTTCCAGTGGAAAGCATATATGAGAGATTTCTGAGATGGGTAATGGGGGTTAGTTGGAGTTCCCCAGGATACATGTTAAGGGAAGAACTAGGAAGGGCAAAAATGGTAACTAGACAAATTAAGAGAGCCTGGAAGTTTGAAGAGAAGCTGAAAAGGAGAGCGGGGAGCAGAATAGCACAAGTATGCTTGGACGAAGTTCGGAACAAGGAGACGAGAGGCAATTTGGGAAATTCGAAATGGGAGGAAGAAAGGGAAAAAATGAGGAGGGCTTGTCATATACAAGAAGGGGTACTGGAGTGGGAGGACATAGAGTTGGAGCTATTAGTAAAACAAGGAGAAGAGAGATGGACAAGGATTATTGAGTCGAGGTACAATAGATGGTATATGATGGTCAAAGGGGTGACGGAACCAGAACATTTGCGAAAAATAAAAAAGGAAGACAAATGGAATAGGGTGGTACGGTTTAGAATGGGAGAAGGAGTGAGATCCTGTAGATTCCTGTAGATATCCTGTAGATAGAGAAGAGGACAATCTGTACAGAGTATGTGGATAAGAAATTGAGTCATGGGCACATGTGTTAGAGAGGTGTACAGGAGAGGAAGATGGACAGTTGAGTGTGGATGAGTGTGTAAGATGGATTTTGGATGGTAATGGACAGGGAGTGACGTGGATGACAAAACTGGAAGAAGTAAGAGAAAGCAGGGGAGCAGGGCAGAGCCAAACTGGTAATCCTGTCTAAAGGAAAGTAACTAGCAAAAATTTTAAATTTTTAAATCGGTGAAAATGTATTTGATGGTAAGCGAAAACGGAAGCCCTGGAAGATCGCTTATTTTTGAAGTTTAAGAATCAATAGTATTAATATTATTGTTATTTTAAGTAAGGCGAAACATAAAAGGGAAACGTAAAAGGAAGAGATTAAATATACAACTCCAACTTTCCATTATTCAGAAATGTTTGAATGTTTATTTAAAATTGGCGGTTTTAAATTAAATATTGAAAACTAAACAATTACAAACTAGGACTAGGACTTCATTGCGGGTAGTTGCATATTTACTCGGATACTCGGGGACCCGGGTACTTGAGATAACGGTAATTACTTGGGTACCTAAGTACCCGGGTAATGACTGGAAACCCGATTTGATATTAAGTCAACAACTAATGCCCAAAAATGTTTTCATTTTAAAGGAATAAGTATATTTTATATTGTAAAGGAAGAAAATCAAATTTTATCCAATAATAAATAGCAGTTGCACGTGTACTAACATTAATACTGTTACTGTGATATAGTTGTCTCCAATTGATTTACACACTTTCTGTAAAATATATTTCTGTTCTAAAAATATCATATTCTGAGGACCCTTATATTTTTTAGGAGCATTACAAATGCATGTGTTCCTTTACCTTACATATAACATTTTTCAAAGGAATAAATACGTCGTACATTAGTTTACAAAGGAAATACTTAAAAGAATATTCTTCTTATAAAAAAAGTTTTCTCTAATGTTTTTTCTTTTGAAATCTAAAATTGAATTGATATTTAATTGATTCAAAGTTGTACACGGGCACCTGTGGAATATGCTTAGGTTTACACATTTTGTTTAACAAACGCCTGAATCTTGTTCCATATTTGCTGCAAAAATACTTACATTTTTTTTTAATCTTTAAAATACATTTAAATCATAGTTTTGGGGTCTCAAACAAACCTAAAATGATTGAAAATTTGAATTAAGGTTAATTTTAGAAAAATTTAGTTTCTCAGGTGAATTTTTGTGTTTTTCACATCTGGTATGATACAGTGGTCTTAATAATATTTAAAGTTATAGAGGTTTAAATAACAAATGTGGGTTACAAAAGAACATAACATTTAAGTGACCTCGTAGACATTTTCTATTGCTCTATTTAGAACCATATAGTTATAAGTTGAATCAGAAGGGACAAATTTTCAACAGAAAAGTTGCATTTTCAACTAAATAGTTGAATTTTCATCTAGAATGATGAAGCTTTAACAAAAAGAAAAATTAATTATAAGGAAAGAAATTCAACTTTTAACCAAGCAGTTGAATTTTCAATCTGAAAACATTAATTCTTATCCAAAAATGTAATGATTTATATTTCAAACACAAGAGATGAATTTGTTATTCACAACGAAATAGTTCAATCTTCCACTAATAAAATAAATTTTTAAGAATGTAGTTCAACCAAGAACTTGACTTTTCAAAAAAAAAATGAATTGTCAACGAAAAATGTAACAGCTTAATGTTCACCAAAAATATAAGTTTTAAACAAAATAGTTTAATTTTAAACTAATTAATTAAAGTTTTAGCCAAATCGTAGAATTTTCAACTGAAGCAGATGATTTCTGAAACAAAAATATAAATACAGAGGAAAAAAAGTTTTATGAGCCTAAGGAAAAAAAGAAATTCTTTGAAAAAGCGGAAAAGAGGGGAATAGGGGAAATAGTGTGTAGACATTAAAAACTAAAATATTATCACTTCTCCTACCGCTTATTGTCGACTTGTTCGTAAATTTTTACATCTCTTATAACGACAATTTTCCTGTCGTTATAACCTTCGGTTCTAAATCTGAAACTCGTGAGTCAAATTAATTTTTCATTAACCGCGGGCGCCAGATCCGCCTGGATCATTTACAATTATTATCAAAAGAATTTCGAAGAATATTTAAACAATTAAATAAATAAAAATTTAAAATAAATTTTCTAAGTTAAAACAGTGAACCGATTAAAAAGATTGGCTAGCTCAGCCCCGTATCTGGAAAATAGTAGATCGGCTGGTTCTTAAAAGTTTATCCAATTATTAAATCAATTAAATCTAAATTTATAAATAAATTGGAGATAATTAGATTGAACAATGTTTTATTTTATGAAAACCGAATAATTTACATTTACAATCTGGACGTAGGAAAACAAATAAGTGAGGGAGGAAACAATAGATTTCAAGGGGGAGGTAACATTTTTTTCAAAATGGGGGAAATAAATAGTTCACAAAAACCAACTACGAAGAAACAATTGACTAAAGAGGGAGACAAAATTTACATAAAATTGAGGGACTATTTTCTAAACTAAATGTGATCTTTCGTCTGGTTTTCCAAGACCAAACGCAAACATGAATAAAATAGGGTTAACAAGCTAATAGGTGTCGGGAGGGTCATCAACACTCAGGGGAACGAAAATATATTTTGGAGAAACACTTTTTAAGCAAAAATTCAATTACATGTTATAAACGAACATAAATCAGGGAATGGGTCAACAACAAAAAGGGGAAAACACACAATAAATTAACAAATGAGGCAAGAAAATAACATAATGCACGAGATTAATAAATTCAGTCAAGGAAGATTTATTCAATTTTTGTGTGACCAAACTAAATACTAAATACTCAAAACTAATCAAAGGGGTCCACACAAAATCTAACGAAAATAAAAAAATCTTCCTTTATGAACCTAACAAAATGAACATACCTTTCAAGATATTCTTTAGCAGCACTCGACTACACTCTACCAGTCCTCAAAGATTACTCAAAGAATCACTCAAATAAAACAAACTTAAAACACACGAAAAATTACTTGAATTGAAAATTACACGAAGAGACACGATGTGGTTCCGCAAACTGCTTGACGAAAGATGAAGGTTTTTCCCAGCAATGCTTTCTTCTTTGGCAACCGACTTGATCCTGATTGGTTCAATTTGGGCGATCTGATTGGCGTTACTAGGGAATGTTTTAAAGAGATGAAAAGGACTCTCAGGGATGTGACTAGATGTAGATTTTCGGGATGCTGTGTCCAAACAAAATATTCTCTTCTGAAATTTGATGACTTCAATCAATCAATTTCGTCCATAAGATGGTGAATTATTGTCCAAGACATCCTCTCCGAATTATCTGCATAACCAAGGCGGCTACTAGGACTTTATAGAACCATCCAAATTGAAGTCCCTAGCACCGAGAACGTTGACACTGATGATCCGTGCCTGAGCTAAAGAGGTCCGACTCGCATTGCCGGGGATCGACAATAAACCTTCCCAAATTGGAAATTTTGAATGCCACTCCAAGGTAGATAAGTTGAAGGGGGCGTCATAAATAATCGGCAGTAATATTCCCAACAGCATTCCAAAAATATTCCATAGGTTTTGGGGTACGACTAGAAGGATAGGAACAGGTTGGCACACAGCAGTAGGTTTGGCGGGAAATTTCAAAGGATGTGAGAAACTCCAATCGACAAAAGGCGTCCCAAATGCTTCTTGAAGTTGCTCGTTAGGTCAGGATGGATGAGGCATCTTCAGGATAGTCGGATTGCTCGGAAAATACATAAATAAAAAGGAAAAACAGGCAAAATCAATTATTAAAAATAAAGGAACTAAATTGGATAAACCCTAGTATTGGAAATCCATGCAGCTTGCGGATTGTACATATTTCCTCAAGACTGAACTCTATCGCTTGATACTGCATCACGACCTAGATAGAATGAGCGTCTACAATAAAGATGAGAATAATTAGTTTCGAACAAAACAAGCTTTCCAAGTATAGAGTGTTCAATTTACACATCAGAGATTATAACAAGTTACTAGTGATTTTACAAATAAATTCAGCACAATGAAGATGTGGCAGTAGTTAAACAAAAAAAAATGGCGGTAAATAATTGTTTTGAAAAAAAAGTTTTAAACCAAAACTGATATGAATTATTGTTACTTGTTTGGATTTGTTATACTGATTCTCTATACTATAATAATACTGATTTAAAAAGCGGTATTGTGTTTAGTTTATTAGCATGTGTACAGTATCAAGGCGGTTTTCGGCTCAAAACACGAGCTAGAGACAAAAGTTATTCGTTTATACAAGAAAATATATAAATAATTATTTTCAAATCAAAACAGTTTAATTATAGCTGACGTAAGAATTGTATTTTTAGAAAAGACAGCGACATTTCACATTGAAACAAATGTTCTACTATTGTTGCAACTGAAATGGAAATATAAGAAAATAATCCAGTTTCACGTGACCGTAACTAGTTTAAAAAAAAATTTTAAACAATATTCTATTACTTGTACTTGATGTTATAATATCTGTGTCAACATTATTGAATTGATTCACTGAGAACACCCCCCGATCTCGTGGTCAGGAGGATGCAAGGGCTACTTATTACGGAATGTGGCGGCGGGGTTTTGGAGGGATGTTTCGAGCAGATAAAGATTTAGGGGTGACAAATAGACACAAATTATATTTCATTACCTCTGGACCACTCGATGAATACCTGGAAAGAAACTGTTTCTTTGGCATAAAACAATGATCGACTTACCGCAATATCTTCCTGGGGGTGGACCCCGCAGAAATCAAGTAGGGAAGATGCTGCGTTTCATAGAATATCAAGCCAATAACGAGCATTAATGTGGATATAAATCGTCGAATTAGGGACAAAAATAAAGAAGACTATTCGAGCGGTACTTCTGACACTACCTTTCCTACCAAATCTGGCATATAAAACCCGCAGGTTGATTCAGGTGCGTTGCTTATTTCGTTCCAGTATTCTTCAGTATTACTTTATCTACGATTCTTCGAGTACGCGTAACTTGTCAGTCAGTTACTATCTGACATTGATTTTTGAGCCTTGTTCGCAAATATAAGCACCAGCCCAGCTTCATTCAACGTAACACTTTGTTATACACACCTGTTAGATCGCCGAGACTTAGTCATTGTCGAAAGGTCTCCATCGAATCGGGCCATCTCTACACTTTCTGTAAATCTACGAGGAAAGTAGCAGCCGCCTACGCCGTTGCGGTCTGTCCATTGATGCTTTTCACATTTGCATCATACAGCCGTCGAGTTAACTACCATTGGCACCATTCTCCAATAATCAAGTTTTAGTAACTATTACTGAAGATCTGAAATTTAAGAATTTTAAATTAGATTAAAATCAAATTCAAAATCCTATTTAAAGTCCAATACTCAAGTTAATTTATAGAATTCCAGAAAATGAAACAAACAAAAAATTGGTTTCTTTGGACAAAAATAAACGTTTCGTTGCTGATACAGCACCCTTATCAAGGTAAGAAAAATTAAAGCAGGTGGGAACAGCGACGAAACAATGACCCTATCTCCTCGATGCCTGAGATCTAAGTGTGGGTCAAAAGGCAAATATTCATGAAAACCTATTGCTAAGTGTAATTAATCATACTAGAATAACATTTGTTTAATTTATCAAAATCAGTTCTCAATTTAATAGACAACTTATTTATTTTTTTTATATAAAGCATTTCCATGAATTCTCTCTTTCTATCATTACTTTCACTATGTAACTGCATATGTATAAGAACGTCCCAAACGAACATCACTTTTGTGTTCCTCCACCCTAGTATTAAGAAGTCTGCCAGTCTGTCCCACATAAGTCATCCTACAGATCTTGCAAGTGATCTTGTAAACAACACCAACTTTTTCAAATTTAGCTAAAGGATCTCTACAAAAAGTTATAATTAAATCCATTTTAAATTTTATACGGAAAATAGTATGAATATTTAATTTTTTAAACATAAATTCAATAGTTTTCGAAATTTGACCAAAAAACGGG
>CAKNYM010053165.1:0-26671 GCA_932195095.1 Andricus curvator | reverse complement strand
AATTTGGCAAATATTCAAATTCCTGATACAGTTACAGATATTCTCAGATTAGGTAAAGGTTTTAGTAACCGTGTGATTAAAAGTAAATCGAAACAAATGATGGAAATTGTCAAAGATGTTGAGTCAAGTATACACAAAATTCCAATATTAGATCAACAGGATTTCCGAAACAAGGTTTTACATTTGTTGAAGAGCTTTGTTGATAAAAATTGTTTGCACATTAGTAGTATCGATCGTAAAATTTCTGAGGGTTTCAAGATAACGAAAGGTTTCCTTAAAAACAACCCTGATATAATTTGCATGAATGCTGATAAAGGCAATATTACAGTTTGTATGAAGAAATCGGATTATATTAGGGATATGGAGGATTTACTTTCCAATCGTGATAACTTTGAATTATTGAGTGAAAATCCGTTGAAGCAATTAAGAAGAGACACTTTCAAGATTCTAGACAATTGGAGAAAGAAAGGACTTTTGGGAAAAGATATAAGATGGACTGATATAAATGCCGAAGACACAGTTCTTGCAAGATGTTATGGTCTGAGAAAGATTCATAAGGATGGCTATCCTTTGAGATTGATTATTTCAACTATTAACACTCCCATAAAATTTTTAGAACAAAATTTTGAATTGATACTTAAAGACTCAATTACAACTTCCAAATACAATATTAAAAATAGCTGGGAATTCCAAAAAATTATTATTCAAAAAACTGTTCCTGATGACCATGTAATGATTTCTTTGGATGTTGTTGCAATGTTTCCAAGTATACCCCTTGAATTGGTTAAACAGGCAATTTTAAATAGATGGGATAATATAAAAACACGTACTCGATTAAGTCAAAAAGATTTTATTGAAGGGATAGTTTTTATTATGAACTCAACTTATTTTAAATTCAATGGATCTTTTGATAGGCAAAAATTCGGTACTCCCAAAGGTTCAGTCATTTCTCCGATTTTAGCAGAAATAGTTATGGAAGATTTGGAGGTCTTTGCTTTTAAGAAGCTGGATTTTGTTTTGCCCTTTTACTTTCGGTATGTTGATGATACCTTATTATGTGTTCCTCTAGCAAAGTTACAGGCAGTTTTTGATGCTTTCAATAGTTTTCATTCAAAACTTCAGTTCACCCATGAAATAGAGAAAAATAATAGAATCAGTTTTTTGGACGTAGAAGTAATTAAAGGTCAGGATGGTAATATTATTACTAATTTGTATAGGAAAAGTACATATTCAGGTAGAATTTTAAATTTCTTTTCGGCTCATCCTTTTCAAAACAAAATTGCAGTAATCAAAAACTTAGTTGACAGAGCTCTAGGTTTGTCCCACATTTCATTTCACAAAGAGAATTTGAATATAGTTAGGAATATCCTTTTTCTTAATCATTACCCACAAAAATTGATTGAGCAACATATCACAATTAGAATTCAACAAATCAAAAACAAACAAAGTAACATTTTATCTGCAGATAATCAGAAAGAATTGAGAGAATATAGTTCTTTCAATACTTTTGTTCTTCCTTTTTTTGGTCAAATTTCGAAAACTATTGAATTTATGTTAAAAAAATTTAATATTCATACTATTTTCCGTATACCATTCAAAATGGATTCAATAATAACTTTTGGTAAAGATCCCTTAGATAAATTTGAAAAAGGAGGTGTTGTTTACAAGATCACTTGCAAGATCTGTGAGATGACTTATGTGGGACAGACTGGTAGACTTCTTAATACTAGGGTGGAGGAACACAAAAGTGATGTTCGTTTAGGACGTTGTTATAAGAGCGTTCTTGCTAGACATACGAGAGGGTTTGTTGATGTTGACCATAATTTTGACTGGGATAATGTTGAAATTTTACACAGTAAAAGTAATGAGAGAAAGAGAGAATTCATGGAAATGCTTTATATTAAAAAATAAAATAAGTTGTCTATTAATTTAAAAACTGATTTGGATAAATTAAACAAAAGTTATTCTAGTATGATTAATTACATTTAGCAATACGTTTTCATGGGTCTTGACTTTCTCTCATTTCTTGTTTGTTTATAACGGATTTGTCTATTGACCCACATTCAGTTGTCAGGTATCGAAGTGATAGCGTCGTTATTTCGTCGCTGTTCCTACCTGCTCTAATTTTTCTTGCCTTGATAAGGGTGCTGTGTGAGCACCGAAACGTTGGTAGATATTTGGCATGCTTTCATATTGTGATTTGATAATAATAAAAATAAAAAAGACGAAAGAAATAAAAAAGAGAAGGAAGGGGATGTGGTTGGTTGCCTTCTCATTTTCTTTCCTCTTTTTTATTTTTGTACAAAGAAACAAATTTTTTTGTTTTTAGGAATTGCAATAGGAGCATTTTGTTGTGTTTGTCCAAATTTGATCGTTGAATTCTTGTTTTTTTTTTTTCAGGAATTCTATACATTATATATTCTCAATTCTTTCTGATTATCTATAGATAAAATGTTATTTTGTTTTGTTTTTGATTGGTTGAATTCTAATTTTGATATGTTTCTCAATTAACTTTTGTGGGTAATAATCAAGAAAAAGGATATTCCTAACAATATTCAAATCTTTTTGTTAAATGAAACGTGGGAAAACCCTAGAGCTCTGCCAACTAAGTTTTTGATTAATGCAATTTGGTTTTGAAAAGGATGAGCTGAGAAGAAAGTTCAAATTCTACCTGAATATGTTCTTTCCCTATACCAATTGCTAATAATATTACCATCCTGACCTTTAATTACTTCTATGCCCAAAAAACTGATTTTATTATTTTTCTCTATTTCATGGGTAAATTGAAGTTTTGGATGAAAACTGTTGAAAGCATCGATAACTGCCTGCAACTTTGCTAGAGGAATACATAATCAGGTGTCATCAACATACCGAAAGTAAAAGGGCAAAACAAAATCTAGCTTCTTGAAAGGAAAGACCCCCAAATCTTCCATAACTATTTCTGCTAAAATCGGAGAAATGACTGAACCTATGGTAGTGCCAAACTTTTGCCTATAAAAAGAACCATTGAATTCAAAATAAGTTGAGTTACATTTAAAATTGCTTGTGTAACTAATTCAAGGGGTATGCTCGGAAGCATTGCAACAACATCCAAAGAAATCATTACATGGTCATCAGGAACAGTTTTTTGAATAATATTTTTTGTAAATTCCTAGCTATTTTTAATATTGTATTTTGATGTTGTAATGGAGTCTTTAAGTATCAAATGAAAGTCTTGTTCTAAAAATGTCGTGGGAGTTTCATTTTTCTTTCCTCCTTTTAATTTTTTTTTCAAAGGAACGAAATTTTTTGTTTGTTCTTAGGAATTTCAATAGAAGCATTTTATGGTGGTTGTCCAAATTTGATCGTTGGATCCTTGTTTTATTTTCAGGAATTCTATACATTTACTAAAGATCTATTATACCCTTTGGTCTAATTTAAATTATTATGTATGTATATGAGTCTCTGTTTCTCTGCGTGTCTTAATTTAAAGAAACACACGTAAGTTATATTCAAATAGATATTTCTTCATAAACTAGTCTCTATTTTGGCTTGTCCTCGTTCAATTCGGAACAAAATCGAGGAACATAGAAACTAATTGACTAAAGTTAAGTCTTTCATAACGTAACACCAGGAAAAATTCTTAAGAAAAATAATGAGTTTTTGGTTTTTATGGTCACGAGTGTATTTTAGAATAGGAAATGTTAGTTTGACAATGCTTTGAATGCTGCATTGATCAGGTGAGTAGGATAATAACAGGACATTATAATTATTTTGTCAGTTGGTTGCATCAATATCATATATCATGCGTCACATATTCTCTAAGAAAAATATTGGCTTCATATTATTTTTCAACTTGGAATTTTATTATTATTAAATATAATAACTTATGAATGTTTCAGATATGAGAACAGTTTATGTTGGTTATCATATAAACTTGCAATTACAGGGTGTCTATTCAAAGTATGATTTAAATTCCCAAACATTCAGAATTATATCAATTTTAGAAGTTTTAATTCATAATAACTAATTTATAATTTTATAACTTCTACATTTTTATTCAAATTAAAACATTTTATTGCTTATAATGTTTGTATATTAGTATCATTTTATATTTAGAAACGCAGATCATTTTTTGACGTCAGCACAGTTTATTGTATATGTACGTCAGATCTCGAAAATAATTAATTCCTTGTCCTAATCTAATTATTAGGATTCGCTTTATATCTAAAAGAAAATATTTGGTGTGAAGCCTCAAAATGGGCTACGTTTACGGTGATCATGTTACTGTTTCTGAGGTGATTTTGAAATTGTAGACTTGCAGAAAAGGCTCACAAAATTAGATTACGTTCAATGTCCATGCAATCCCAAAACTCCTTTCTATTATTATAAGAATACATCGTTATAGAATATTTTTGAGTAAGGCAGACATAATATGTATAATACTATCTAAGTTAATATTTTTCTTCCCAAAAGTGTTGACTCAGAATTACCTGGATCCGACTTCCACTTCTAGAAGATTTTCAGCCTTCAGGACCAAAAGAAAACTTGTGATAAAACGTTGAAGTTTCACAAAATGCATGAATTTTCAAATAAGAAAATTCCACTTTCAACCAAAAAGGTGAATTTTCAACCAAAAATAGAATAGTTAAATTCTCAGTTGAAAGCTTTAATTTTCAACCAAAGAAAAACATAATGTTCACCAGAAACATGCCGATCCTCAAAAGTACGCCAAAATTGGTGTAGTTTTGAGTTGCAACAAAACTGAGCTTCACAAACTCATTTTGAGAATCTATGGGAAATCCATCGTTTTGAGACTGTTTTTTTTTCATTTCGAGTATCGTCGATTGTTGGGCTGAATTGTGATACAGCTGTCAAGACTGATTCTTAGTATCTCTTAGTATTCTCAGTATCATTACTATACCTCAGTATCATTCTTAGTATCTCCGAGCAAGGATAAAACATTTTTGCCTCTTGCAGTTTTTCGGCCGTATAAACCGTTTGCAATTTACAGCGTTGCAAATAAATTATTCTTTTAACTAAAATGGACATATTCGCAGAGTTATACCCCATAATTTATTGCTTAGAAAAATTCAAAACTTTAACATTATCTATAGCGAGGTTAGGTCACTTGGAAGCAATAAGAAATCTTCTGGTCAAGTGAAAACTTTTCTTCGTAAATTGTTGTTCGAAAATAGCTATTTTTAAGAGGAAAAGGCGTCTAGACATTTCATCTGTTAATAAAAAATCATCCAGACCAACCAGTGTCATAATTTTTCCTAAAACTGTTGCAAAACCTATTCCTACCATTTATAACAAGGTTTATTCTTCATAAACTATCGTGTTGCATAGTTTATACCAATTTATATGAATGGAAACCCTTAATGACCAGAATTGGTTAAAAAAATTTTTTTATTAATCTATGACGCAAGATCAAAGTTTTTACCCTCGTGACATTTTATCGTACAACGAGCCATTACTTATTCACAGCTTTCTAGGCAATATATTTTTTTATAAATCCACGCTTCCTCGAATAATTTCAATTTTCTATGGAAAACTAGAAAAATGTAGAACTGCAAAAAATGTTGAAAATCGAAAACTGAATTCTGTGACAAAGTGGAGCATTAGGACCTTAAATATGCATAGTTAATTTATAGCGCATTCAACCATTAAAAAAAATTCTCATTTCCCCTAACTTTTTGCAAAGAATTAGAAGGCGATAATTTGGTGATGGAAAAAGACTAGGTCACGTTAACAATTTCTCAATATGTATTTTTACGAATCAATTAATTGTTTTGCGCTATTATATTAGGAAATATCTTAACCAATCCGATTAAAAATTTTGTATTAATCTTCAGTGGCACACGTTTCGCAAATAAAATTTGTAAAATTTCACCAGTAACTAGTTAAGTTTTAAAAATTTTGATTTAGAGAGACAATAAAGTATCTTTTACGTATAAAAAGCTATAGAATAAAAATACACTTCTTTGAACACTCAACTTCATCCTTATCCAAGGCAACTCGTTTTTACAAAGTTTGCTAAATAATTTCAATTTTCTATGGAAAATGATAAAAATGTCAGAGCTTTCAATTTTGAAAATTTACAATTGAAAACGATGCAAGTTTCGGGATTCAAATTTATAAATCCCGAAATTTGGATGATTTGCATACGAGATTTTTTTGATTTGGAAGAATTTGGTTTCAAAAATTTCTTATTATTCTTCAAAATAATAAAAAATGTAATACTTCTTCAGAATTAAAGTGTTTTTGATTTCCACAATTGAATATTAAACATGTGGCATTTTTATTTATTGAAATTGAAAATTTCATCATTTTGATGATTTGCTTACAAAATTTCAAGTTTAAAGATCTAAAGTTTTGAAATAAAATTTTGAAGTTTTTGAAGGATTTTAAAAGAGTATTTGAAAATATTTTCAATCACTTTAAAAGATTTCAAAAATTGTAAAAATAAACTTAAATAATCATTTGTAGCATATTGATTTTTTGTCACTTTAACATTATGAAATATTCTTTTTTCTTTTAACTTTAATCAAACAATCAGAAAGCAATGTTCTCAAATTTAACAAATGCTACATTACGTTTACAATTTCACAATATGACCTTCTTGTTGTGTCAATAGAATCAATAATGTCATTGCGTCGTTTTTTTAAACTTATCTATTTTTCATGTTTTCCATTTTAATAACCTCTTTTTAATTATTATGTATAGTTCCACGTAAATTGATTTATTTTTTTATCAAGCAATTGGTCGCTTTTAAAAGTATCTTTTGCACTAGGAAAAAAGCTGTACAATTAAAATTACCTTCTTTAGGCACTCAAATTCATACTAATTCAAGTTTATCCTTACTAAAGGCAAATGATTTTTCAAAAATTTGCTAAATAATTTCAACTTTCTATGGAAAATGAGGAAAATATACAACTGAAATTTTTTTTTAAATCGAATACATAACTATTTTGAAAAGTAGCGCAAGAGGACCCTAGATATGCATAATTAATTTATAAAGTATATCTATCCATTATAATTTCAAGATTGTAACAAATTCCTATTTTTCTTGACTTTTTCAAACAATCAGAAGGTAATGTTTTTAAATTAAAGACAGGCTACGTCACGTTTAGAATTTCTCAACATAACCTTCTTATTATTTCAATAGAGTTAAGAATGTGACACCATCGCGTTATTTTATTAAACTTTTCTATTTTTCACGTTCTTCATTTTTATAACCTTTTTAAATTATTATGCACAGTACAAACCATTTTCTTTTGATTAGGCAAATAGTTTTCCACTGTTGAATTAGTTGTTTACCTCGACTACTCAAATCAGTATTTTTCTATCAATTTTTAGTTGCTCACTTTTCGCTAATCGAATTTGTAAAATTTCACTAGCAATTAGTTCAATTTACCAATTTTAATTCAGATATAAAAAAACCTAAAAAACTGAAATATACTTCTTTGAGCACTCAAGTTGATACTTATTCTCCTCGTGCCTTATTAAAAAATGGATTATTTCGAACATTTTTTTGTTAATCTTTGGCACAATATAAAACTTTTTACTTTCGTGGCATTTTCTCGTACGGTAAACCCTTATTTATTGACAGACTTGTAAACAATATATTTTTTGTAAATCTCCACTCTCCCTATAAGCCACATATTTCAAGTTATCAAAAAATGTGCTTTCACAATGATATATTGGTTTTTGAAACTTTTTAACACATTACGTATTGTATAGTAAGAAAACAAGAATGAAAGCTTTGAATTGTTCAAACACATTGAAATCGCCACTCATTTCTTTTTTCTAAATTTGGATGTCAAATTTGAAAATGGCGGTTTGAAAAATCACTGAACAGTAAATTGCTTTAAGATCGGAAAATTATCGTCTCAAAAACGTCTCAAGTCAGCATTAAGTATGTTTCAAATACGAAGCGGTACCCCTTTCTCAAATAGAAGTATGTACTGTGTATAGAGGGAAAAATGTTTACTTCATTAATTTTTGTATAAGATGGACTTTTTGAATTTTCAGTTCTGTTGAGTTTAACATTCGAAAATTTCATTCTACACAAAAATCATAAGTTATTATATTTAATAATATTAAAATCCCAAGTTGAAAAATAATATAAAGCGAATATTTTTGTTCAAGAAGATGTGATGCACGATATATGGTATTGCTGCAACCAACCGACGAACATATTCAGGTAGAATTTGAAATTTCTTCTCAGCTTATCCTTTTCAAAACCAGATTGCATTAATCAAAAACTTAGTTGACAGAGCTCTAGATTTGTCCCACATTTCATTTCACAAAAAGATTTGAATATTGTTAGGAATATCCTTTTTCTTGATTATTACCCACAAAAGTCAACTAGTTTTTGTGTTCCTCGATTTTTTTGCTAAGTGAACAGGGACGAAGACAAGCCAAAGTAGAGACTAGTTTATGAACAGATATTTATTTGAATATAAATTACATGTGTTTCTTTAAATCAAGACCAAAGGTTATAGATAGATGGATAATGAAAATTTTTCATTTTCATCACTTATAGATTTTTATAAATGTATAGAATTTCTGAAAATAAAACAAGAATCCAACGATCAAATTTGGACAACCACCACAAAATGCTTCTATTGCAATTCCTAACAACAAACAAAAAATGTTGTTTCTTTGGAAAAAAATAAAAAAGAGGAAAGAAAAATGAAACTCCCACGATATTTTTAGAACAAGACTTCCATTTGATACTTAAAGACTGCATTACAACATCAAAATACAATATTAAAAATAGCTAGGAATTTAAAATATTATTATCCAAATAACTGTTCCTGATGACCATGTAATGATTTCTTTGGATGTTGTTGCAATGTTTCCGAGTATACCCCTTGAATTAGTTAAACAAGCAATTTTAAATCAAACTCAACTTATTTTAAATGCAATGAATCTTTTCATAGGAAAAAGTTTGGTACTCCCATAGGTTCATTCATTTCTCCGATTTTGGCAGAAATAGTTATGGAATATTTGGGGGTATTTGCTTTCAAGAAGCTAAATTTTGTTTTGCCCTTTTACTTTACGTATGTTGATGTATAGGGAAAGAACATATTCAGGTAGAATTTGAAATTTCTTCTCAGCTCATCCTTTTCAAAACCAAATTGCATTAATCAAAAACTTAGTTGACAGAGCTCTAGGTTTGTCCCACATTTCATTTCACAAAAAGATTTGAATATTGTTAGGAATATCCTTTTTCTTGATTATTACCCACAAAAGTTAATTGAGAAACATATCATAATTAGAATTGAACCAATAAAAAAAAAACGAAATAACATTTTATCTACAGATAATCAGAAAGAATTGAGAGAATATAGTTCTTTCAATACTTTTGTTCTCCCGTTTTTTGGTCAAATTTCGAAAACTATTGAATTTATGTTTAAAAAATTGAATATTCATACTATTTTCCGTATAACATTTAAAATGGATTCAATTAAAACTTTTTGTAGAGATCCTTTAGCTAAATTTGAAAAAGGTGGTATTGTTTACAAGATCACTTGCAAGATCTGTAAGATGACTTACGTGGGACAGACTGGCAGATTTCTTAATACTAGGATGGAGAAACACAAAAGTGATGTTCGTTTGGGACGTTGTTATACATGTGCAGTTACATAGTGAAAGTAATGATAGAAAGAGAGAATTCATGAAAATGCTTTATATTAACCCTTAAATGGTAACGTCATTTTCGACCCCTTTAAACGGTATCGTCGGGTCACTCGTGCCTGGCGCTTTGAAAAGTGCTCTAAAGTGCTCTAAAAAATTCCACAAAATTCATGAAATTTCATCAACTATCCTAGTATAAGGATGAATCACTATATTGCTGATTTTATCATTTTTTTAAACAATATAATGAAATAAGCAAATAAAAACGTGAAGAATGCACCATTTTGTCAAAAAAATCATAACTTAGGATGTAATTAATTTTTTTGTTTAAATCAAACGGGAAATTAAAGGGTAAAAAAAGTACTGTAAGAAAAAAAAGATTGAGATTCTGTATAAATAAAAGGAATGCTTAAGCTTTGAACATGAAAATCAAGTTTTTTCAAAGTACGTATAAAGAGGTAGAAATTCCAATAAAATTCCCGTTAAAAAACTTTTGGTCAACTTTAATTCATCAATTTATAGTCAAAAAACATGAGGTTTCCGAAAAAATTCAGAAATTCAAATTGCAATTAAAATTCAGGTTAAAAAACTTTTGGATAACTTTAATTTATCAATTTATAGTCGAAAAACATCAATATTTGGGAAAAAAATTCAGAAATTCGAATTTCCATTAAAATTTATCTTAAAAAACTATCAGGTAAGTTTAATCTATCAATTCATAATAAAAAACATCAATTCATAATAAAAAAAACATCAGAATTTTGAAAAAAGAATTTTAATTACGTTACACTTTTCGCCAACGCTAATGGTATCGTCGGGTCACTCGTGCCTTTCCGGAATTTCGACTGTTTTCTACAAATGCTATTTACGGACTAGAGTGACGGCACTTGGGGAGCTTATAGCCTACTAGTGTACAATTATTTAGAGTATAGTTTGGGCCTGCCTCCCACGCTTTTCTCTAAGCTAGCAAGGGGAGAAGATTTGGTCAAGGCACGAGTGACCCGACGTTACCATTTAAGGGTTAAAAAACAAAATATGTTGCCTATTAATTTGAGAACTGATTTGGATAAATTCAACAAAAGTTATTCTAGTATGATTAATTACATTTAGCAATAGGTTTTCATGAATCTTGACTTTCTCCTATTTCTGATGTGTTTATAACGGGTTTGCCTTTTGACCCACATTTAGATCTCAGGTATCGAGGAGATAGCGTTGTTGTTTCGTCGCTGTTCCCACCTGCTTTAATTTTTCTTACCTTGATAAGGGTGCTGAATCAGCAACGAAACGTTGATAAATATTATAAATGATTTCATATTGTGATTTGATAAAAATAAAAAGAGTTTTTGTCTTTTGTGTTTCCTCTTTTTTATTTTTGTTCGAAGAAAGTAAATTTTTTGTTGTTCTTAGGAATCGCAATAGAAGCATTTTGTGGTAGTTGTCCAAATTTGATCGTTGAATTCTTATTTTATTTTCAGCAATTCTATACAATATCTTATGTATTGGACGTTAAATAGGATCTTGAATTTGATTTTAATTTAATTAATTCTTAAATTTCAGATCTTTAGTAGTAGTTACCAAAACTTTATTATTCGAGAATCGTGACAATGGTAGTTAACTCGACGGCTGTTTGATGCAAATGTGAAAAGCCAAATGTTAGCGGGCCTACTGGTCACTACGTTTGTAGGATTCTCGAGAGGTGTCAGACTACATGAAGTCAGGTGTGATGTGAAATGAATGAATTTGATGAATTTGAACTAAATAGTTCTATTTTCAACCAAATTGATGAATTCTCAACAAAAAATTTAAGAATTTCTATTTTAGCCAACATTTTTGAAAATTTTAAATAAAAGCACTTGAGCTTAATGAGAACAGACAAATTCTGAAGCAAGCAGTTTAATTTGCAACTACAGAAGATAAGTTTTCAACCAAAAATAGAAAGGTTAAATTTGAAATTCAAGAACCAATTCTTCGAAAACAAACAATTTGCAACTAAAAATGACTTAGATTTCTGCAACGAGTTCCATGTAAAAATCCACGTGCAAAATCGACGTAATTTCCAGACATCCTTCTTCACCAATCAGGCTTGAATATTTGAACTTTGAATATACATTTTTCCTCCCAATAAACCGATTCCCGTGATAACCAAACATGGTATTCTTATGCCCATGCCGACTGAAGAACTAATTGTATTATCAATCCCCAATGGTGACGTCTTTGCAATATTTTAAAAGTGTAGCAACCTAAACTTTTTTCGTGGAATTATTTTAAATGTTACTTCGAAAGAAAAATGGACAAAACTTAACATGAGCAGAGGCGCTTGTGAAGAGTTGACGCCAGAAGAAAACAGGGAATCTCCAGTAGGTCTCCAGAACCTGATCGCAAAACATTTTAGAGTATTCCTTGTGTAAAGTGGCCGATGATCAATTTTACAAGACGATTTTGAATCCGTTTAATAATAAAATGCTTTGAATCATTACTTGTTTAGAGTGCTAAATTTGAATTTTCATTGTTGTCATTTGAATTATTCCATTTGAAAAAATTGTAATTTGTAAGTGAAAGTTTTTATGTTTGATGCGAATATAAAATTAAACAATTATTATTACGAAATGACCTGAAATCAGTAAACTGATCAATTTGTAAAAGTTTAAAATTGAAAAATGTACAATATAAAGGCTCAGTTTTGATAAATTTGAAAGAAAAAATGTTGAGCTCTGAAAGTTCAAATTTTCTGATTTCAATGACCCTGTAAATTTTTTAACAACAATAAATGTGTTATTATTTATGTACATTGGGCCGGGACTGTTTATTTGTATATTGCAAAATATATGATTGGGCATAGCAGGATAAGCATGTGAAAGTTGCCTGCTCCCAAATCTGTCTGTAATTTTTACTGCGAGTTTGTACTGATGTATGATTGAGTTTCCCAAAAGATCAGATCATAAAAAAAAAATTTGGGGGAGTTATGGGGGTGAGAAGAAAAATAAAAAAGGGGTAAAAGAAATTTTCAAAATGATTTTTTTATGGGACGCTTTTGAGATACAACCACAATTTTTTGCCTAAAAATACTTTCAACTGTTTTGAATCATATGTCCAAGTTTGAAATTAATTGTAGAGGTAGAAGAGGGTGAGGAAAATCGAAACTCTTCAGCATACCGCGTAAAGTGCACTACCCGCTTTATAGTGGGGCACGTGTATGCGTACACTGTCAGTTACGACTTTTCGCTAAGTTTTCACTGATGGATAAATAAGTTTCCCAAAAGATCAGACCTGAAAAAAAATGTTGGAGGAGTTATGGGGGTGAGAAAAAAAATCGAAAAACCTTTTCTTCTGGAGAATGCCTGCACCAATTTTGATGAGGAAAAAAAATGTTATGAATTTCGATGGGGGATATTTTAGAAAAATGATGGAATTTAAAAAAAAAGCGTCGACAAAAATTTTCAAATTTTGTTATATATTTCTTTTTATGGGAAACATTGAGATACAACCACCATTTTTCGCATAAAAATATTTTTAATTGTTTTAAATAATATGATCGAGTTAGAAATTAGTTTAAGAGGTGGAACAGCGCGAGAAAAATTTAAAATATTCAGCGTACCGTGTAAAGTGCACCACCCGCTGTATAGTGGCATATGTGTCCTAGTGCCATTATATTATTTTCAAACTTAAATCTAAAAAGCAAAATTGTATTTGTGGACTTCAATTTATATTATTTTATAAATTCGCAACTATGAGGATTCGAACCCTCGAAGACTGCTGATTCACCAGTCTCTAAACATAAACCAAAAGTGGGCTAACACACGCAGCTGTTGAGGCCAAGCAAAAACGGGTTTTATAAAACTTCTAGCCACTCATCAGAAAACCTCGAACCGCGCAAACATACGCACACACGCACAGCGTGTTTGAGGGAACGTGTGTGCGGGCCACATGCCACAGTATTAATATTTCTTAAGACAAAGGCCTTATGTAACTTATAACCTTGGACGAATTTGTACTACGTGAGAGAATTGTCGGGAAAATATTCGTTACTAAGTTTCTCAACTTAGAATAATATAATTTCATAATTCTACTGTCAGCTCTATTGCATTTGCAATAATAATAATAATATCCATATCCGTGATTTATGCTTATCTGAGAACAGTATATATACGCGAAACATCAGACTATTCACTTGTCGCGCTGCTGTCAAAATTCTGCGTTAATCGCTTTTTTATACATTTTGAAAAAATGAAGATTCTTTGTACTCTCTTCTTAACTTTGGACGTTATTTTTAATGCTATCGGTAAGTAAAGAATGAAATAATATAAGCTCTTCTAAGTAAGTACCTTGGAAAATCTGTTATACAATCATAAACGCCAAAAACTATTTAAACTGTTTGAGAATAAACAATTATAATTATTGATATCATTTATTTGCTACTCAAGAATAATAAATATGTGGACTTCAAGATTTACTCATCCTAATCAGTGATCTATAGTTTCTTTCAAAGAAAACTGCATACCTAAAAAAAGTATCTATTAGAGAAAAAAATTGAAGAATCCGGGATTTGCAGGCTATTCAAACCAGTTTCTAAAACAACCACCCTTCAAAATCCTGTCATCTTTTTGCCCAAAACAATGATTGTAAATTTTTATTGTCATTTTAAAGTAAGTTACACAGCATAAGTGTGTAGATAATTTTTTATTTAGTTTAAAGTGATTACTTTTAAATACGTTATGTTGGTAGAATTGACGTAAGCTATTTACAACTTTCACAATAAAAAATTTGGATGTCTTTTAGAGTTATTTTCCAAACTTTTATTTCATAATTTATGTGGACATTCGCAATCGACTCACAGAACATAAAATGAAATATTCGAATTGCGCTTTTGCTCTTTTTGAAATATATTTTTAATATCTCAAATTCATAAATCTTTTTTGCCTTTTCACAGAAATGTCAGCAGGTAAGCCGCCCAAAACAAGGGACTTTCTGACAAATTTTGGGAAGAGTAGCGAACATGCGAATCATCAAGGTATGTAGTTCTAGTAAGAGTAAAAATTCATAAGCAAAGTGTTAATTGATAAAAAGTTTTTATAATAACATTTTTGAAATATCTTTTTAATAGGACATATTTTACATGCATAAAACCTTGTATCCTATGCTTTAAAGAAAAATTTTCGAAAAAGGATACCATAACGGAAGTTCGGTTTTCTATTGAGCATCTTTCTTGTAGAATCTTTTGAAATATTATACATTTCTGAAATATCTTTTGAACTAGGAAATATTTCACATGCATGAAACCTTGTATCCAATGCTCTAAGGAAACATTTCCGAAAAAGGGTACCATAACGGAAGTTCAGTTTTCTATTGAGCATCTTTCTTGTAGGATCTTTCTGCTATATTTTTTTCTTATTTCTTCTAAGTCATATCTTTCCATAAGATATTTATTCGTGTCCTTAGTTCAGATATAAAGAGAATGATATGCTCTTGATTTCTTTAATCAAAATAATTCAGGGAAGATCTGACTCTTGCACGAACAACAATAGCAGCGTAGGGACAAAGGCGCAGTACGCGGGTCCTCACATGCGGATATTGCACAATATTACGCATTTCAATTGGAAACGGTTTAGACGGTCGCGACTTGCGCAGTTGAAAATGTTGCGGTCTGTTACCGCGGTTAGAGCATTTGTGTATCATGCATGCCAGTGCCTTTCCAGTGTTTGTGTTGACGTACGACAATTTTCCGAATGAAAATCAATATAATAGAATCAAAAAGCAAATCAAATATTCCGCGGCAATGCTAGGCTAGGTGGAAACGACAGCCACCAGGAAGGGTAGCATATATGGGACTGCAACTGTACACGCGTTTTTGGAGAAAATATTCTAAACGTAAACTGAGTTATAAAGGTCTGAATAATAATAGTTTTCAAATGTAGAATGCTAGGATAATTGGGAATGTCAGACGTCAGGAAGGTTACCACATGAGACTGCAAGTGCATACGAGTTTTTGGAGAAAATATTCTGAACTTAAAGGTAAGTGATAAAGGTCTGAATAGTAATATTTCTCAAGTGTGAAATATATTTTTTGTCCGACCCCCCTTGAAAACGCGCCATTGCATGCACGTGAGGCAGGCGTAATGTGGCCGCTTCCAGCCCAGTGATGTGCGCACATGCGCACTCCGCCGCCGGGCTAACATGAAACTTTACGCCCGCTATATAAGACTTTACGTCCGCTACATAAAACTTTACGCCCGCTACACATAATTATCTTTATCTTTAAAAAAATTGTATCGTTGGACCCCACAGTCTTCCTTCTGCAAAGTACGCTATTTCTTTCTTTCACTTATAATCTAAAATTGTCAAGTACACCAAACATCCTCTATCTGCTTAACATGCTTGTTTTCAAAGAAGGGTAGGACAAAAAGTATGGTGTGTATCAAGGGCGTACGGCTATTTCGCCTCGTGCGACTGCCGACCTCGCTTCGCTCGGGCGGCAAGTTTACACTCGTAAAAATAGCCTTCTTTACGCCCTTGATACACAATATACTATTCTCAGTCATGTCCCATTCTTTTGTCAATTGATGACCTTTCAGTTTCACGAAATGCAAGCAACTGTCCGAAATTTGACGTGACAGTTCCTGATCTCCCTGATCAGATACACTAACCTGAAATTTCGGATATTTTATTGAAAAAGTCGTATGACGTATTCCCATGACGTCATACTGAAATATTCAATTCAAGGCTTCCCGCTCTTTGAGCCTCTTTCTAATTGGTCAGCCACTGACTCGGAGAACATTATAAAGGGACCGTAGTGGCAGGTGCTGGAATTGCGCAAATGGAAACAATCGTGTACAGCCGACGGAAAATAAGGGTAAGGGAATTAGGTGAGACTCCACTGTACTTACTGAACTGGTGTGTGCATGACAAGAGAATCTCGAGAGAAAGATAATTTGTGTGGTGAGAGTTCTTGGATGTTGCGTAAGTAATTAACCTTCTGTTGGTATATGCTTTGTCTATATTTCTGATGATATTTGAATATTTTAATTATCACAATGGTTGAAAAAACACCTAGAGGTATTTAGTAAGGAACCTGTTATTGTCCTTAAAATTGTTCACCAACTGATAGTTTTATTGATCGTAATTTTGCAATGTTTTAAAATAATGTAATTGTTTCAAAAACTATTTTTTTTCGACCTAATTACAAAAAGCCTACAGATATTTCTAAGAAGAATCAAGTAATATCGTGATTGTCTTATGTTCTAACTCTGCTGGCGCGGGTTCGATTCACAATGCAGAAAGCGAGACTATGTGTTTGCAGAAAGCTTCGCTTCTGTCCATTGGTATACTACCCCACAGATACCCTACAGTTTATAATTAACCCTATAGTACAGTCGATAATGACTCTGGCAGTTGATGCGACTATAAACGTTCAATTAATAAAAATAATTAATAAAAGTTTCTCAGCTGCCTTTAAATAAAAACTAAATACGCTAGAGGTTATTTTTAGGGGTTGTTCAATATTATTTTCGAGTTGACTATTTTTAACTTTAAAAACTAATGGGCATTTTGTGTGGTGAACCTTGGGATTTGTTTCCTTAAAAGTACTAGGGGTGAGTTTTGGTGATTCTCGCAGATTATTATAGTGTCGGGAACGTAACTATACGGAAATAATTCATAATCTGTTCAATTATGGAAAAAATGTTAACGATGTTATAAACAAATTGTGTTTGTAACAAATCTGAGACAAATTAATGTACGACTACGATTAATTAAAAATGTTTTCTCTTTTACAATTATTTAAAAAAGCGTTGTAGACAAATACACAGCTTGACAGTGTCGTAATGAAGAGGCTCAGTTTTTTTGCAGAATAAACTGAAAATGTCTTTTCATTGACTATGAGGAGATATTTTGAATAATTATTTTCTTAGATAACATATTTATGCGTTGAAGACCATAAAGAATATTTCCTTTTTCCACCAAAAAATGCTCAAAATTTGCTCACTTACAACTCAAGGTGTACATGGTGTACAATTATGTACTTTAAAAAAATGCAATTTATCTATTTCTTGCTGCAGAATCAAGTTGTGGACCTTCTTCTTCTTCTCCTGCCAAAACTCATTTTTCTTCCGGGTCTCCACCAACTGCCGAGCTACCTGTTCGTGCCCGGTCCAGGTCTCCCCCTCTTGAGCAAACTTTTCCTCACGTACTTGGATATGGATCTGAAGAACTTAGATTCATTCGACTTATTCCCGACCATAATCCGAATCGTATATTCGAACTTCGAAGATACGTTTTTCCTCCAGATAAACCAATTCAATTAAGAACCAAAACTTGTGCCCTTCTGCCCATGCCAGCCGAAGAACAAATTGTATTATCAACATCCAACGGTGACGTCTGTGCAATGTTGCAAAAATTATCAAACAGAAACACGGTTTTCCGCGGAATATTTAAACCTACTTCTTTTGGGCCAACACGAGCGAAAATAAACATAGACAGTGGCGTGGTTGAAGAATTGACCAGAGAAGAAATCGCTGAATGTGCAGTAGGCATCCTAACCCCAATAAATCTGAATTATAGAGTATATCGCGTGTAAACTACAATTTTCACACCGTTGGTTGAAACAATTAAAAAAAAAAAAAAGCGCGCGTCTATCCGATCTGACGCTTTGAGCTCGGTGTTCATACTTACCCACTTATATGCATAGATTTTTCAAAATTAAAGTTCAAGATATTGACAAATGTAATTTTGTAATTGTGAATTCCCTTTTCAGGAAGACCGTCAAGAATGTAAAACCGAAAAACGATCGAGAACTCCGGGAAATGACAGTGAATTGCTTTTTGACCGGGAATTTTACATATTTTTCAAATAAAAATGTATCCAATCACATGATGACTGAAATATTTAAAACATTTTTTTTTAAATAACACGTTTAAAAAAAAAAAAAAAACTATATTTGTAGATAATTAGTGAGAAGTGACAGTGTGAAACTAAATTACACGAACCGTTGTTAAATAATTATTTGGGGGAGTCTACACGGCGGCCCTGGCAATGAACAATCTTGCCGGCGCCGGCAAGGAAGCTTTTTGCCGTTTGTTTTTCACGAACAGCGAAATACAAAATAAAAGAGATTTACGTATGTACTCATGCAAATACCTGAAAATATAATTTTCAAGGTCACATTTGATGAAAATCATGTGTTAGCATTTTTTTCATGAAAATAGGGTGAACGTAGATCAAGTATTTTTAAATAAAAAAAAAATTATGATCTATTTACAAGATTTTGCGATGCGTTGAAGGCAATATTTTGAAACAATGAGTTTTCCAGAAAAACCTTGGACTTCGAAACTACATATTTCTTTGAGCGTCCAGCAATGAAATAAGTTCAACGCATAGTCGAATCCAACGCCAGCATTAAAATTATGAAACGTTTGTTATTTCAATATCGTAGAATTAGTTTCTGCACAGATATGTATAAAAGAATGTATTTACTGCGGGATGATTTCCTTTCATACAAAAATAATATGTTGCCGCAATATATTGTCTGCGAAAAACAATTTTCATAAACACATATACTTATATTGCAGTTTTGGATAAAGCAAAGTAAAGGAATAACCTTATAGGTTAAAAAGGCCAAAACCAAATAAGTAAATTTGTTGGGAAACATTTTCAATGACAATTGTGGGTTTACTAATTCTATTTGTTATTGAGGAAACGGCAATAAATAGAACCAAGTAAAGGTAGCTACAAATACAAAAAATTGTGGTTCTTGGCGATACACGATTGTTACAGTTATGTTATATTGATCATTCACCACTAATCTTGTTATCTTCCATTTGGTGAAAAAAATAATTGAATAATTTGTTCTTGTTTTTAGACGAAGTCTAAACCGTGGTCCTGGGGCCTAAAAGAGACTCAATATGCAATGAAAACATTTAATCAACGTTATTTTCCGTGAAAATAGAAACATCATGCCAGATGTTCAGGACACAAAAATTCTCTTGAAAAACTACCCTTTATAGTTGTTGAAATATTATTTGTACTCTTCTGCAGACATAGAATTTAGTCACTTTCCCATTTTTTTCAAGTAATTTTCTAGTCTATTTTGTATGGACGAGGATTAAATAATTTCAGTATCAGCCATTTCAGTTTAATTCACCCAGGTTGAAGAAGAACTTCAATTCCTCAAAATTTTCCAGCGCGAATACTGTCAAAGACTGGACCATTCAATCGAATTCTCAATGACTAACCCACTTATACCGTTGGGATCGCTGGTTCGAGTCTCGAGGCATAAGTTTTTTTTGTCAGGAACTATTTACATCAGTAAAACTTTCACCGAAACAGGTTCATTTTTGAAACAAAAAATATGAATCATTTATGTACAAAAGGAAAAAAATTTTTGATTGAAAGATTTCAGGAATGAATGATAATTCTAAATGAAGTGATAAAAATTTAACGATTTGAAACTGAAAAGCTTTTAATTAAGCTGTTCAAAATCACAAAGGATAATGATAGATCCATCTGAAATTGATATCCCCATCCCCCGTTTAGCGTACCTCTTCTCTGGAATAGAGTGAGTTCGGCGACACCCAGTCCTCAGTCATGTCCTCCTCCAATTTCAGGGGACTCCCTGTTTTCATACCCTCTTCTTTGGGGAAAACGGAGTTAGGCGACACCCCTCTCCAGCCAATTCCTCTCGCATTTTCAGACCCCTACCGCATTTCTCATATTATTTTCCGTTTAAAGTCTGGAAATGAATTTGTTAGTTTTCGACTTCTCTAAATACAAATTTGAGGCCGGAAAATTCTTTCACTTCTTCAAAGTATTTGTCATTTATTGGGAAACAAGTCAAAAACTCTAAAATTATAAATGACATAATATTTCTGAAAAAAGGAATATTTAAACAAATTTTGAACTTTAGTGTGAGAGAAACATTTCAACTTTCCTACATTAAGCTACAAATCTCTGCGGCTCTCGAAATTAATTTTTTTCTTCAAAAATTGTTCAATTATATTTACCTGGATTCCACTCACACTTCTAGAAGATTATGAGCTTCTTAGGATAATCAAAAAATGAGTTCTCAACCAAAAATGGAATAGTTAAATTTTCAGCTAAAAACCTTGATGTTTGATCAAAATAAGAAAAAGAATTTTCAACAAAATACTTCAATTTTCAACCTAAAACATGAATTTATTTCAATAAAAATTGTTTAAATTATAAATAAAAAAGATTGAATTCAATTAAAAAAGACAAATTTTAAAGCAAGTACTTTTTAATTGAATAAAATTGCTCCTAAAACTATAAACCTTCAACAAAAAGGAGACTTTCTGAAAACAAAAATTATTTTTCATTTAAAAAAAGGAACAGTACAAGTTTTAGTATTAAGGTGCTTTTACTTGGAAATCTACGACGTAATTCCCTTCATTTAAGCTGAAATCAACGATGAGCTCCACGGGGAATCCCACATGAATTTTTGCTCCTGCGTATCATAACCTCTAGATGTTTATATGACAAGCAGAATTCGATTATACCGGTTGTAAATAGCTGACAACTATGTTGGCAACTCATTAAAAATTACAGCCACATTTACAACTCCTGATATACCAACATACGATTGCGTACTTGAAAAAAAAACTTAATTCTTTGTTTCTTGTTTCAGAATTTAGTTCACAATTCGAGTGTTTGTCTGATGGAGACCCTGTTCCTGGTGTTTCACTTCGCGAAACTTCTGCTTCTTCTCCTGCCAGACATTCTCCTGTGAGGTCTCTTTCTTCTTCCAGACCTCATTCTTCTGCCCGGGTTCCTTCACCTGCTGATCCTCCTCTTCGTGAAAGGTCCAGGTCTCCTTTTGACAGACATGCTTCTTCTCTCATACTTGGATTTACACCTGAAGAACTTAACTCCGTTCGAATTATTGCCCACCAGAATCCGACCGAGATATTTCAGCTTCGAAGATACACTTTTCCTCTCGATAAACCAATTCGAATAAAAATCCAAAATAACGTACTTATGCCAATGCCAACCGAAGAACAAATTGTATTATCAAACCCCAATGGTGACGTATTTGCAATATTCGATACATGTAGCAAACAAAAGTATTTTCGAGGAATATTTTTACATGTCACTTCAAAAGGAAAACGGGCGAAAATTAACATAGGCAGCGGCTCTGTTAAAGAATTGACCCTAGAAGAAAACGCGGAATGTCCAGTAGGTCCCCGGAACCCAATAGCAAAGTGTTTTAGAGTATACCGTGTGTAACCGCAATTATTGTAACCGTAAACTTGATTTAAAAAATCTTTTCAGTCTGGCCTTTGGACCGGAAAATGACAGCGAACTTCTTTTTGACCAGGAACTTTACCAATACATATCATGGGATTTAATGGGATTTACAATAGTTCTAATAATAACACGCTTGCATTTAATTCAAAATCCTCTTCAGATATAATTTCCCATTTTAGTTGAAATATTTTAATGAAAATAAAAGACAACTTATTAATATTCACCAATATTTGAATTATTATCTGAAATGAGCAATTTTAAATCAAACTTTAAAAACTAAACAATTTCAATTTAAAACATTTTTAATTTCTAAGTTGAAAATTTTTTTTTGGTTCAATATATAAATAACAATTGAATCATTATCAATTTGAAAACTCCTAAAATAAAAATTATATATGTAATATTAAACATATACGAATTGATTGACCGCGTAGCGTAGATGTATATTTTTTAAGCTTTCCTAATCTTTGAACTGGTCAATTTGTAAGCGTTTAGGATTTACAATTTCACATTTTAACGGAGCGGTATATATTAAAATGTGTCCTATGAAGTGTATACGAACAATTTTTTTCAAGGTACTTGAAGAATTTTTCTTTTGACCTTTTTTCATATACATGCATGTAAGAATTTTTGATGGGCGAAGCCTCAACCGTTTGTTAAAAAAGGCTACTTAAAGAACTTGACCCCTTTTATGGGTCCTCAAGAAGTATGCTTAAGAATTATCCAATCCGATATTTATTTTGAACCTTATCCTGCCTACAGGCTACTAAAAACTACTACTACTACTGCAGACTATAGACAGACAGACAGATTTTTTATCTGAGAAGTTGTAGGCTCCGGAAGCTACGATCATGGTTCTTTAAAGCAACCAATCCCGACGCAACTGGAACGTGTACGTCACCCGCTTCTGCTCCTTCTGTCCTAGAAGGTAAGCAAGAGCGGGAAAGTTAAGCGAGATAACATCGGGCAACACTGTTCCTTGGAGTCAGGTCTCTAGCCGCGGATGATCTTACGCGGCAGACGGGACAGTTGGAGATAAAGTTTCACCTCTGGATACTTTTTTAGAGCTGCCAATCTTTGTAGAATGTTATGAGGAACAGTGTTGACGGACCAGATGAAGTGATCCCAGAAGAACAGCCTTTTGCATCCGGTTCGCGATGGAATGAGCCTGACGCTGGCAAGCCGGAATCTTGTTGAGTTGGCTAATAAATGAAGCTTTCATACCTCCAAGACAGCCGATTATGAGAACTACAAGATGGACTTTAAAGCCTTGGTACAGCCTGCTCAGCTCGAAAAGAAGTGCTTGATATTTCGCCCGTTTTTCTTCCTCCTTTGCCGTGATATTACCATCGGCTGGTGCCGAGAATTCAGTCACGTAAATGATCTTGTTCTTCAGATCTTGGAGGACAATATCAGGCTTCGTAGCACTGATACGTTGAGTGGTCGAGAATGAGAAATTCCAGTAGATCTTACACTGATCATTCTCCACAACGGACTCGAGTTCCCCCTGGGCGTATGGCAAGACGGGCAATAGATCAACACCATAGAAGTGGCTCAGATGGTAATATAACACTTTTAGAGCCGCATTGTGTCTCTCTATGTACCCGTATCGTGCATATTTTGAGCATCCACTGAGAACATGTCCAAGTGTTTCTGGCTCTTGCTTGCACGCTCGGCAGTTGGTATCGCCTACAGGTATATTCTTTATGCGCTCGCGGTAAACTAAGGTGTCTATAACGCCATCTTGACAGGCAAAAAGAAATCCCTCAGTCTCCGATTTTAATCCAGCAGACTTGAGAAACATGTTTGACAGACCCATCGAGAGATCTTCTCTACGTATAATGCCGTAGAATTTACCATGAAGGGGCTTGTCAGCATGTTCTCTTAGTAGAAGCGTATGTTCTGCTTCCTGTACACGACTTTTGAGCACCAAAGGTGTTAGTGATGCTAGGCCATGTGTAGTGTCGCTGGAATCAAATGGGAGGCCAAGCTCCTCTGCGGCCCTATCTGCGGCACGATATAGAAACTTCATGTTGATGTACTAGTCGCATAAGAAAATCTGTGCTGTTTAGAACTGAGCAGGCTGTAGCCAGAACCGTTCTGCGACGAAGACACTCTAAGCTCAGCAAGCCTCTACCCCCTTTATCTCGCAGGAGGTATATTCGAGGTACGGAAGATCTAGGATGATGACTTCGATGGATTGTCATCATCTTGCGTGTGCTTCGGTCAAGTTGCTTCAACTCATCGACGTTCCATTTTACTGCACCAAACGTGTAGAGCAGTATAGGAACGGCCAGCAAATTGGTCGCCTGGATCTTATTCTTTCCAGATAATTCGGAAGCCCAAATTTTTCTGAGAATTTGGCGATACCTTTTTCCAAGGGCCGTTTTTAACGCAAGCACATCATGGGTTTCCGCTTGCGGTATTCCAAGATATGTATATGTTTCTCCAATACCAAGATGTTGAATGGTATTTCCGCCGATGAGTTGAACATCCTGATCGTGACCCGATGATGTAGTTTCTAGTCTTCCTTGGTGTAGGTGGACGCAGGCACACTTGTCCAGTCCGAAGCTAATGCCAATCGCTTTAGAGTACCTATTTACCGCCCCGACAAGGATGTTAAGGTCCTCTTTCGAGGAAGCAAAGAGTTTAAGGTCGTCCATGTATAAAAGGTGGTTGACCTTATGTTCTCTTTTGTTCGGCGGGCCACATAGGTATCCAGAGCTTTTGCCTCGGAGCACTATAGATAGAGGCAAGAGGGAGATGCAGAAAAGTATCGGACTTAGAGAGTCTCCTTGGAAGACCCCCCTCTTATATGTGATATAGCTTGTAGTCACTTGTCTTTTGTCAGATGTTATGACAAATCTTGTCTGCCACAAGAGCATAAGCTCTTTTATGCATCTCACTATTTTTGGATGCACCTCCATGCATTCAATGAGCTTAATAAGTAGCTCATGGTTCGTGTTATCGAATGCCTTACGGTAGTCAATCCAAGCCATGGACAGATTGCGTCGATACCTGATCGAGTCCTGGGTGATACACCTGTCTATTAACAGGTTCTCCCTGCAACCTGCCAGACCTCTCTTGCATCCACGTTGTTCAACTATTGCACTCCATACCTGCTCGATAGATGTTAATATCCTCTCTTTGAGGATGCCAGTGAATAGCTTGTAGCTGGTGTTTAAACAAGCTATGGGCCTGTAGTTCTTTGGACTTGACAAATCTCCAGTCTTAGGAATCAATACCGTGCGTCCTTCCACTAGCCACTGCGGGACTGGTTGTTCTCCGTTTAAGAAAGTAGTAAATATACGAGCTAGATGTTGGTGCGTAGAAGTAAACTTCTTCCACCAAAAGTTGTTGATTTTATCTGGCCCGGGCGCTGAAAAGTTCTTAGTTCTAGCGATAACTTTCTTCACTTCTTCAGCAGTAATTAGTGGACACTCTTCCTCTGGACCTTGTAACCTTTGCCTTTGGCAAAAGTTACGAAAGAGTGATATATCTGAAGCGTCTTCATTTAGCTGATAAGTATCTCCATATACTTGTTCCCAGAAGACTTGAATCTCTTCTCGACTAGGCGGATTTTTAACGGCACGTGACGTTTTATTGAACAGACGGGAAGGATGAGTAAAAAAGGTGGAATTTTCCTGAATCCACATTACTCGCCGTTCAAGGCGCTGTTTCGCTGTTGAAAGAGATCTTATTTTTTGCGTCCAGTGCTGCTTGATGGTCAACAGTTTACACTTGTTCAGCGTGTGATTTGCTTTCCTCAAGTTTCGAGCAAGTGCCCTAACTTTTGGAGTGAATTTTTTATTTAATGTTATGTAGCTAATCACGCACTGAATATTTGATGCATGCCGTCTCGCCGTTTCAATTTTGAATTGAAGCTGTGCAATACGCTCGCGAGTCTTACTCAGACGTACTGAAGTTTCGTTACTTCTACTGTCGCTAAGCAAGGACACCGCCTTCTCGTAAACAACGCAGTTCAGATTCCAGAGATTAACATCTTCGGGGAGCAAATCGGGGAGAGCAGTATTAGCTTCAGCTAATTTGTCCATCCTGAGAAAGACCTTTTGGTGGATAGATCTCCTATTTCTCATGTTAGCATTATCGGCTATCTGCAAAGGTGGTCTTGCTGGAACGGGTGGAATGTTCGATGGAGGATGTTGCTCTTCTTCTTGTTGATAAAGAGCTTCATATCCGTTTTTTCGCAAAAAGGATACCTGATCTCTTAAATACTGAGGCGTTTGATGAGCATATTCCGGGTGCATATTGACCCAACGGTCATGTAACCTCTGCATGAATCCTCTTCGCGCCGGTGAGCTTCTTTGCCAACAGGTAAGGATGTCTCTCCTGAGTTGGTCTGACCATTTAAATCGATGTTCTCGCGTTTGTCCGGGGCCATTGCCTGGTCGTCGCCTCGGTTCGGTCCTATTGCCACTCCCAACTGAACCATGGCCTCCATCCGAGAGAGGCCTATTGTGGGTGGCACTGCGCGATACTGGTGTCGTAACCGCATAATTCATTGCATTGGGGAGTTAGCCCAAAGCAACGTGGCTGACTGCAAGAGCCGGTGCTCTCGGGCGATGGGGTCGCCACATCATTATTATTATTATTATTACATTATTATTATTATTATTTTTATATGTGAGAAGTTGTAGGCTCCGGAAGCTACGATCATGGTTCTTTAAAAGCAACCAATCCCGACGCAACTGGAACGTGTACGTCATCCGCTTCTGCTCCTTCTGTCCTAGAAGGTAAGCAAGAGCGGGAAATTTACGCGAGAAAACATCGG